>DF239999.1:73969-137708 GCA_000507305.1 Breviolum minutum Mf 1.05b.01
TATATATATATATATACTATCATATACTAATGTTTGTCCTTCTGTAATCATCCTAGAGCTTTGAGAAGATACTTTTTCGATGTTCAACTTCATTTTCAGTTGTTCAGGATAATTCAATTCTATCTTCTATACAGTTCCCAAAAAACAGACAGAAAAAAGGCCCATGTCACACTTCCTATCATATGAGGTTTCAGCCCATTTCAGAAAAATACGCTCCAATTTTCGGTGTGGAAAAAGTTGGAACAAATACATATATATATATATATATATTGAACCACTTGTATATAGATCAAAGCGTTCCTTGTGGATGATGAAAAACCCTTGATTGAAAAATGGTGCTCGGAAACCAACCTATAAAGAATGGTGGTTGGACTTCGAAGGTCAACCTCACCCCACTTGCTTTCTGTGATTCTTACTTTTTTGTGTTCGATAAAATACGTTGAACTCAAAAAAACTCCACACAAAAAATGCACCAGGAAGCAAAAATGTAGAAATATGTACCGTCTATACATATAGTATATACATATATACATTCAAAAACCTTAGTATCTATGTATATTTATATACACACCTTTGTTTCCCAACAATTCCAGTGTCGCAACAGTCTGTTTCACAAAAATATGCCCTTCAAAACCATAAAAGAACTGTTAAATGTTGATTTGAAAAAATGAACTGCCCTGCCCTGAACGAAAAAAATATCTTTGAAAAAAAAAAACATATTTCTCGGAAGACCCTATACTTGGTCGTTGTCATCTGCCCCCATGGGTTTTTCATCCCTCGAAATTCCTAGAAACCTTCGGATCCCATGGATGTTGACCATCATGCAGCGTCGTGTGAAAGGCACGGTTCTCGGTGAAAAATCACCCAACGGAAACCACGACGAGGATCCCAGTAAAAAAACCGCCGGGGGGGTTTTGGGAGGGTAAGTTCCTTTTGAAAATCAAGAAGGTTTTTTTAAAGCATATTTTTTCCATTGATCAAACGCAAGTTTTGATATTGTCTCATTGATGAAATCCATAGGTTTATAACAAACACACCAACAAAAAAAGAACCCCAAATTAAGCAGGAAAGAACATGTCCCAAAAAAAAATGCGCACAAACACACAATGCGTTTGTCAACTTATGTATAAAAACATGAAATTGAATTAAGCTTCAGATTAGGATCAGTATCATGTCAACCCATAGATTAACCAACAACTGTCTACTGAACCAAGAGGGTCAACCAAAAAAAAATGTCTCAATCCAGAATCAAGAGTCAAGAGTATGCATTAATTTTTACACTTTACCACCCCAAACCATCACATGAAAATCCTCCCACGTCATTTGTGCTCCCTAGAAGCTTGGTGGTCATTTCGCAATAAACTACCGCTACCACCATACTGTTGATATTTCAGGAATCCGGGATCAACTCACCAGTTGAGCGGAGCGAACTAGTAGTTGGCCATCCCACTATTAACAAAGAGTTTTTTTCACCATCGCAGGGTGGTTGTTTCGCCGGATTTCTGAACCATCAACAGTACGTTTCAAAAAATCCCATCAACTCATCAAACAGCTGAAGCTTCGTTGGCTTCCATGAGATCGATCTCGGCACCTCGCCAAAGGCGTTTTTCAAGGCGTGTTTGGGGTTTTTAGGATTTTTACATCTTCAAAACCTGGGTTGTTTAGGGTATATAAGGGGGTTTATACTACCCAGTTAAATGATAAATGATTTCATAAACCATGAAAGGACAGGGTTTCCTGTCATTCAACAACCAGGTGGATTTTTTCTTCGCCGCCGCCCTGACCTGGCTAGCTTCCCCCGATCATCCGATGAAACAACCTTCGGCTGATCCCTCTGGTTGTAGATAAGCATAGTAACTCATAGCTTGTGATTCGCTAGGGATTTGGAGCTTTCTTAATCTATTCAGATCAATGGTTAAGTTTTGCAAAACCCCTATTGTAGATAACGGAATTTTGGATGTTCCTTCTCATGTAATGCTGTTACATTGGTCCCCTTTACTGCTACCAAACCAACTCGTCCCCTTCTTACGTCTCTGACGTGGCTTCACCATAGGGGTAGCCTATCACCACGACTACGACGGACGCTTACCATGAAAAAGTCTGTGTTTGTTACAGGTTTCTCCTAACGATTGTACTTGTTTACCGTGAAGAAGTTTCTGTTTCTTTGATGAGCACATATTACATTAAATTACATCTGAACATGCTTCAACTCCAAGTCATTTCAAAGGCAATTGTCTGATTATAAAACTACTATATTTCCGACATGAGACTTCACTCGCAATTTGAACCTTTCGCTTGGATGGCCAAGGTTGAGCACATTCCCCTTGATTTTTTTGGATTTTTCTAAGCCATACGAACAAAACTCGTCATCAAACAAGGGGAGCCTTTTTTTTCTCCGAGAAAAGTAAAATCTACATGATGTATAGTCCACTCATGGACAAAACACCTTTCTGTCCTTTGAAGGTAGTTGTTTTTGTCAGGTAAACCCTACTCCAAAATCCAATTGCAAGTGGTTGTAGGTACAACTTCTCATAAGTCCACTTACATCACTGAAGGATGTTTTTTTCTGTACCAAAGCACTCATGATGCCAAGACACACTGCATGTCACATACACTAACGGCATCGCAATAGTAGTCACTGCAACCTCCGGCCTGTGACATTGAGCTGTTGCTTTCCCAAATTCCACCATTTTGCTCATGAATTTGAGTCAACCTCCTTTGTTTGTTTGTTTGAGTCCAATGACTTTATTCCAACAACCCCCAAAAAAGGAACACACACCCCGCAATACCAGATTTCAGGCCGATACAAACGAAGTGAGGCCAAAAACCAAATGGAGGGCTTCAGGCTTCAACCTTACCCAACAATTCTTGGGGTATCACCTCACGCAAAAATTCCCATCCAAATCGGTAGGAGGTCACATATTATCACATCAGGAAAAACGGGGTCGCCCCCATTTTTTTGTTGTTGCTGTCGAGTTTAAACATTCAGAACCTTCGTTCCGAAAGGAGGTGTTTTCCTATATAAAAATCCCAAGCAGCCTGAAGCAGAGTTGGTTTTTTTTTCTGGGGGTTTGCTGGTCCATTGATCATCAAGGCCGAGGACTCTGTGTTCCGGGGGGTGGAAAACTGGGTGAGATTCCTTGGTGAAATCTCAGGATTTGCCAAAGATTTCTGATCAGTAGGTACCCGGTACCCTTAGAATTGAGAGTTTTTTTTGGCCAAACGCATCATTCAGAAAGACACATAAAGATGAAACCTAACCCAATGGGCTGTTTTTTTAAATATGTGTGATTATGCGTGCATGTATATATATATATATATTCATATGCTATACTTCTTGAATACCTCCCACAAAACTGGCTTCCAGCCGTTTTGACTATCATGTTCATTCAAACCAAGAAAAAAAACTGGAAAAAAACAACATCTTCAGTCAGAAACATCCAGTCTTTCCAAAAATACATTTATATATATATATATATACATTATATCATACATAGATACATATACATAAAACACCCCCCAAGCCCACTGACCCCCCGGAACCTCGTAGGAATAGCTCATGGAAACCATATACAAGGCCGCATTGCAACCACAACCAACCTCAGACAAATCCACCGTAAAGCTCAAGCGTTTGCCCATCCAATTCACCTGCGAAGCTGCACCGCGAAATTGGTTAATGATTTGATGGTCGGGTGACCTCAAGGGATATGTTTTTGTTGGGGGGAGGTGGAACTGTTGATGGCAACCCAGAAATCCGGCGATTTTAAAACCCAGTTGATATGGATGGTAGTTTATCTACCATTATTTACCAGGGTTTCAAAAACTAGGATTTCTGAACCATCAACAGAAGTTCCGGGATGTGCAGTTTTAAATGTTTTAACTGGGACCTTTTGTTGGTGGTATAAATGTACTTGTTTCTTTGAAAACAAACTTGGTGTCGGCCCGCATGGAAGTGAGCATAAAGATTGTTTTTTTCTAAGTGAGAGGTGATAAGTAACCAGAAGAACAACTCCCTGTGACGGACGAATCACTTCGAACATCTTTTTTTGAACCATGTTTCATCCTTCACTTAAATTGAAAAAAAGCCGTTCGGATCGGAAGATCCGCAAGCTGAAACCGATAACATCAAAAACATTCTCAAACCTATGACTAAGAACATTCGCCTGGCAATTCTGCTGGTGACCTTTTTGGGATGGTGAGTTGTGACCCGAACTCAAAAGGTTGCTGGTGACCTCCAACGTTTTGGGATAAAGGCTGAATCACCTGGATTGTATTCTGACGTTGTATCACTTTATGATGTGACAGACAAACTCATCAAAGGACGGGTTGAAGGCTGATGATCACTACCGCAAAAAAACAAGCAGCCTATGAGTGACGTACAATCACTTAAAGTACATGTATTTCATCATTCTTCAAATTTCTGACGTTCCAAGCCTGACTTTTCGTTTGTGGGTGATTTTGTTTCGAAACCATGTTCCAAAGTGATTGTCTGTGTCACCAACAAAAAATCATCGTCGCTTAGTTGGGTTGCATCACACAACTATCATTACGATCACGAAAGCATGTTCGCCACCAAGTAGGGGACCAGATTTGGTCTTGCTTTTTACTCTCATGCAATTTGTGGCCATTATTTGTGGATCCCCCTCCCATTTCCTACCCTCCTACCCTATCTGGTAACCCCATTGGATCAGTGTTTCACGGCAAAAATAATGCCCGTTTCAACATGACTTGAAAAGACGCATCATGATGCAGAGTGTTCTGTGGCTGTACACAGTATAAAACATTGAACTTGATTCGCATGCGAAAACAAGCAAGAAACATACATCCGTCCCCAAGCACAAGCTATAGCAACTATATACACTCTTGCTCACCCTTCAAAACCACACACTGCGCAAAATTCCGCCTTCATGTATTCAGACTGCTTGAAATCTCCATCAGCACAGCTATTTCCCAAATAAGCCCTGCTCTTCATACCAAGCTTTATTGCATCTCCATCTCCATGCAGCTTTCGGGAAGCTGGATCATCTGGTTTGTTCATACTAGCCGTGATCCTTGAAGGCGAAGTTTCAAACGTCTTGTGAAGCCGAGGGGAAAAAAAAACGCCGCCAAATTACGGGGAAGCTGTCTTGCCCATGTTGCATCTCTGACTTTGGTGTTGTTCACCGATTCTACAGGTATCATGTCTTTATGGAGGAAAATGTCACTATAGGTTGAAAGACACTTCTTGCTACTGTTACCCATGTTGTTTGCTTTGAATCAGCCTATGGCATTGTTTCCGATATTGGACATTGCTCCAGTCAGTTGTGGCTTTTTGCGGTAAGACTTCTTCTTTGATTTTGAAGGCACGACCTCCGTCGTTCTTAGCAAGTTTAAAACGTGCAAAAAGAAATATGGAAACCACAAAGGTTTCAAGTCCCCTAAAGTCAACATGATAAGAAACCACAATAGACTAGGAAGTGTGAAATACACACACCGTTTTGAAGGCCCGAAAAATCCTTTAAAGCTTGCGACTAAAAAAAAATAGGTACAAGAAAACATACGAAAAAAATCGAAATGCTTGCGATGTAAAACAAGAAAAAGACAAGCGTCAGGTGATACTCTGCCAAGTCTTGAATATTCAACTTGCCACCACATTTACCTGTTCCAGACATGCAGCATGAAGAACTACCCCTAAACAAAATCACCCTTTTGGAAAAAATAAATAAACACTCCAGATTTTTTTGGGGAGGAACATGGGCAAAATAAACGCTTCAAACAAAAAAAAACACAACCAAAAAAAAGTTGTGTTTTTTGCTGCGCCTTCGTTCTTGTCAAACAACTGTTCCACTTGTAGCAGATCCAGCGATCGGGGCACCAGGTGCTTAGAGGCCAAGGCCGCATAGGTTACGAGTGCCACGCCGCACAGCACCGCACGGCCCAGCCATGGTCGAAGATCTCGGGATCCTGGGTTCAATCAATGGAGTTTCTTGGTTCCCTTACTAGGTGGTAGGTAGGGTATACTCACCCAATTGGCAATATATACCACTTATATACCACTTATAGTCCTTGCCTTCTGGGGGAAAAATATGCTACCTCCCACCTTTTATGGGAACCAGAAACAGCCATTGATTCAATGGTTCAACAGCTTCCGGAATCGCAAACTGGCGATTAGCCGAAATCTCGCTTGGTGAATCTTGTCGCCAAGATATGGATGTTTCCGAGAATAGTGGTACCCCCAAATCATCCATTTTAATAGGGTTTTCCATTGTAAACCATCCATTTTGGGGTACCCCTTTTTGGAAACACCCATATGATGCGTAAACTGTGTAAACTCTCCATTTCCAAGCTTTGTTGGTATTATTTGTTTGTCCATTTCCACCTGCTAGCAGTCAGTCCACTACCACAGTCATCATGATCTTTTGTTTTCCACCTCCAAGATCGAATCAGACTGTTAAAATTTGAACTCACGCAATGTGAAGCCGTTTGTGTTTTTTGTTAGCAGTGTTTTCACCACGATTTGTCTGAATCAGGATATCTTCACCACACAACTCCAAGCACACAAAGCAATCAATATAAAACTTTAAAAAATGAATCATAGATAAATCAATCGATCAATCAATCAACCAATAAAACAATCCATCCATCAATGAATCCATCAATCCATCAATCAATTCATCAATCCATCCATCAATCCATCAATCCATCCATACATCAATTGTTTCCCATAATCAAAAAAACACATCATGAAAATAGATCCACCCGAAAACCAGCCACCAAGCACTAAAGAAATAACATTGCCATAGGGACTAGAACTCTCTGGATACTCGAAATCGTGCCCTTCTTCCGTATCGTGACCTTGAAAAATCATCGAAATGGAGTGATTTCCAGGGACTCGCAAGGACATAATGGGACCGACCCCCGGGACCCATGCAAAAATTCCCATATCTTTAGGGATTCTTCTTGGGAATGGTCATGAAGTTTACCATAAATGGGTCCCAGGGCCGCCCTGTTTTTTTTGGCATCCAAAGGATGACCCTGCTATCCATGAAAAACAACGGTCACCCAGTCCACCAGTCGAACCAACCAGTCGAACTAGTAGAACGAGTTCTCAGTCCTTGCAGTCCTTTCCCTGAAAGAATCTTTAGAAAGGGTTCAATTGCTTGCCCCCTGGAAGTTTAACAGCTCGCCCCTGAAAAATTACCATCCACAAAGGAAAGGATCGTTTTCCAACCATCATTTTTCAGGGGCTATGTTAAACTTCGGGGTTGTCACTATTTTTGACCATGATTTGCATCTCAAACGAGTTCCATGTTTTCCATGATGCAATCGTTCAGGAAGGAAGTTCATAGATGTTCAAGCAAAATGGTTTGCTTCGTGAAAAAAAAGGTACCCAACCAATTGGAACCTCACCAAACACTCTGCACAAGTCTATTTGCCATTCCTAACACTCAATGCTTGTAGTTGAACAATCCTCCAGCTTATCTTCACTTTGCATCCCTTGTCATTAAAAAACAACAACAGCAACAACCCATCAGATCCGCACACTTTGACCACCAAAATCCTTACCGCTCAGCTGCCTGGGTCATCTGTCATGGCTCTACCTCAAGGTGTCGTGGCTGCAAAGCTTTGTTATTCGTTGGGAGGAAGCTGAAACCCATCGGATTTTTTGAAACAAAAAGCCTTGCAACAACAACAACAACAACAACAACAACAACAACAACAACAACTACTACTACTACTACTACTACTACTACTACTACTACTACTACTACTACTACGACTACTACGACTACTACGACTACTACGACTACTACTACTACTACTACTACTACTACTACTACTACTACTACTACTACTACTACTACTACTACTACTACTACTACTACTACTACTACGACTACTACCACCACCACTACTGCACAACTACCACAACAACAACAATAACAACAACGACAACGACAACAACGACAACAACAACAACAACAATAACAACAACCAGAACAACAACAACGACAACAACAACAACAACAACAACAACCACAACCACAACCACAACAACAACAACAACAACAACAACCAAACAAACAAACAAGAACATTGTTGGTCCAGAAAATTCTGAAGATGGTTGTTTGTTGCTTTTTTCCGACTCTTTAAGAGTGCATTTCTCTTGGTGAGTTGCCCCCCTTGGGGTGTTTGATCAAAAGCTTCAAGTTTTTCGGAATTCAGCACCTTTCCCCACCCAAGAAAAAAGGGAAAGGCCGAATCCACGGATGCTTCCTGAAACCCCTGGAAAAATAGGCCCCAATGGCCTGAAAAGGAAACAATCATATTCCAAGCATTGAATTTTCAGGTGCTTTTTGCTGTTGGTTTCAGTTTCAGGGAAGGTTTTTATATAATTCAATGCTAAGGTGTTCTTCCAATGGCGCATCTAATCACTTTAAAAGAAAACACCTGAGCTCCCCGGACGAAATTGCTCCATAAGGGAGAAATGCCTGGACGACCAAAAATGCCGGGAAAATTCCAGAAATCCAACCCATGTGAGCCACGGTCAGAAAACCCTCCTACCTTTCCATTAGATTAATAGGGATCCGTATAACAGCATTGCCGGATAGCATCATCTGAGTCACGAAAAAAAAAAACGGCCGGATACTTTCCATGAAATACTGGTTGTTTTAATAGGGATCAGTATTTCATGGTTTATGAAACAATCCCCACATAACTGGGTAGTATTTCATCCCCTTGAAAAAATCCAACCAACCAGGGGGCCCTTGCTTTTCATTGCTCATGTGGGTCTCCACCAGGTAAACGGCTTCACATCATCAGGAATTTATGAGTTTTGAACCCTCCCGAGCATTTGTTTGTAGATGTTGTGAGCAACGGCCCCTTTTAAAAGTGCTAAGGATGGATTTTTTTGATGGGTTTTTTAGCACAAAAATTATGGCAAAGAAATGTAGCTACCCAATGAATGGATGTTGTTTCAAAATAAGACTTCCATTCTGAAACATGTATGCATTTTATTGCTGAATAAAAGTCATTCAGTAGAATCTTTCCATGGGTGGATTGTTGATTAGAATCATTTGAAAAAGAACAATGGGTCTTTTTAGTATCATTCTTTGGACCTTGAGGTAAAGATCTGTCTCTGAGTCTCTGTACGAAAAGCCAGGAGCTCAAATTGGTCGGCAAATAATTTCTGACAAAATGTCTGAAGCGTTTATGTTTCTGCTTGGGATTTTTTGTTGTTACCTCTGGATCACATAGCGGCTAATACGGCTAGTGGCTAGTTGGTGGATAAGTTTTGTGATAATGTCACGTCAGAAATCCTGTGTCACCTGCGCATGTCCCTACACTTCTAAATACTGTTGATGGAAGCAATCCTGCACCACCTGGGATGTAAAAAACCTTGTAAATGATGGTAGATTCTCCATACCAACTGAAAATCATAGGATAAACGACCTTTCCCTCAACTGGTTTTCTCGCCGGATGTCTGGTTGCCATCAACAGTAGGACCAACCAATTAATCGGTGCAAACCACCATCACCACGGTTTCTCGGCCTGGATCGAATAATAAACCGTCCTACTTTGTCACCCCTCGGCCCCTCGAGCCGAAAATTTTTAAGCGGGAAATCTGACGATTTCCGCCGAGTTGGGCAATGTGATGAAATGTACCATTGATGTATGTGTATGTATGGATGTGCATGTATACGTATGCATGTATGTATATATATATATACAGAGATATACATAACTATACTTTTATGTATATTATACATACATGTTGCCTATTTGTTGGCCCCTTTTCTTTCAAATATCTTTCAGACCTCAAATTCTCTTGCGCCTTGAAACCTGCTGAGAGATCTTTGAATAAACAGCCGAGCAACGTGAAACAAACCTTTACGACATTCCATGAAATCCTGATTGGTTCCTAGGGATCCTTATAGTGGCTTATCATAATTTCTATATAACTGGGTAGTATTTCATCCCCCAAAAAAACGCAAAAGCTTCACCACGGTCAACTGCTCAGCGGAGATGTGATGTTTAGATGTTTTTGGAAAAACTCCTGAAAAGTAACATTACTGGTTGGAAAATCCCCATTTTTCCAATAGGAAGTACATCGACTCATTATTCATGGTGGATTTTCCAGCTAGTCATTACTCATGATAGTTTTCAGGAGGAGGGAGATCTTTGTCAACACCTGGTTTCTTTTTTTTCCTAAGTCTTCTCTCACGTCTTGTAGCTCCAACTCAGACACATCCAACAGACTTGGTTAAACTTGGATGGGCGTCCATTTTGGGGTCCAAGAATTTTTGAGCCATCTGCCCCCAAAAGCGATAACAAGAACCATTTTCTTAGCTTTAGTTTCATGCAAGGTGGATTTCTTCGTACTGAAAAAATGAAAATCATAGAAGTTCAGACTATTTCTCTTTTCAAATCTCATGAGATATGAGGCTCATCTAAAAATAGTTGGGAGCAGAAACCAAATGACCATAGGTTGGAATGTCAACGCCCGTCCGACCCGAAAAATATCACTATTATGGATAAACCTCTATATCTTGCCCACCTGGAAAAAAGCCTGAAATTTCCTGTGAATTCAAAGAGTGGACGAAGCAACATTGCAACAAGTGCTTCTTATGTGCTGATTGTAAGTGATTCAATCCAGACTCTGTGATTAAGTTTACGCTGAGAAGTGAAATTGCTCAAATTGCTATGGAACTTCAGCAAGTTGTAATCTGAATCCAATTTATCTCACGGTTTTTCCCCAAGTCGGAAGAGTGTGTGTTGGGCATGTTGCAGTGTGCTATGCTATGGTAGTGGTCCAAGAAACTCTTGACGACAGGATCTTTCAAAACAGGTCATACTGTTGATGGTTCAGAAATCCGGCTCACCACCTGGGATGGTGCTAAAACCCTGCAAATAATGGGATAACCTACCTTTTTCTCAACTGGCTATAGCTTGCCAGATTTCTGGTTGCCATCAACCTTTCCTCCCCCTTAGGGGACCTCCGCTCCACCAAGCGGCAACAACCACCCAGCAGCACCACTTGAGCTTCCCAAACCCCTGAAGAAACAAGCAAACTGCCCAGGACAGGTGCCAAACACGCCAGCATCTCAGGGCCATGGGAAAATGGTGAGGGCCATGGAACTGCAGTTATGGGGCCCTTATAATGGGTTTACAAATGGAGTGACATGGGGAAACAGCCGAAAATGAATTCATGTCATAACTGTTGTTTTTTACCCGCCATCAGTGGAGTTTTTGTTGCCCCTACTTGTAACTGGTTTTTTGGGGCACATCTTGTCATGGGGGGTTCTGGGAGATGTTTTTTAAAGATATGGAAGGTCAATCTGGAAGGCTTTGAGGCTTATCCACGGCGGGAATACATGGATTGTTCGTGTTTCAAGTTGGTGATTCCAAGAGTCCCAACTACTTGACATATCCAAGGTATATACCCCCGAATCCAAGGTACATACCCCCAAATCCAAGGTATATACCCCCGAATATTCTTGGGTTTCGTTAACTTTTCAGGGGTAAACGAGCTGTTAAACTTCAGGACAAGGTAGTACCCCTTGTAACTTGGTAGCAACTGGAAGCTTCTATTTCTCAAAGGGGCGACCCAGTGACCAGTTTGATTCATTTGTCGCATCAGCTAAAAAGATGTGGAATTTACAGCTTGGGCTCTGAAACTACCGTATGTTTTCCGTTGTCAGGAGCTGTTTGTGTAACCTCCCAAAACCAAATGCCACAAAGTTCCGTGCCCTTCAAGTCAGCTGAGGTCCAGTTACCGACCGTCTCCATGTGGTGAAGATAAGGATGCCAAACCTCATTAAAATCGAGGGTTTGAGGTCATCAAAAAATGACAAATTCACTGGAAAATGGGGCGAAACCCAAGAGGAAAGGATCATCTTCCAGTCCCATCAATTTTCAGGTGCGAACTGTTAGAGTCAGGGAGGGTACCATTTCTGTTGTTGATCCCCTTTCCTCCCGGCTTGGCTTCTTGGGAATATAATTATCATAAACACCCTGGAAATGTTGAACAACTTGAACTTAACCCCCCAGCATAGAAACTGACATTTTCCGTCCAGGTATGTGAACCCATTTGCTGCCTAGTTTTTGACGAGAACCAGTAGCGACAGGTTGAGACAGGTGGCATCTTTGTCATCTACCACTGTGGCTGGTGCTGTTCTCCACAACACAACCAGAATCCGAAGATGCTACTGCTAAGTTATGTATACATATATACATGTCACCACGTTTTTACCCAAGGAAAAAAAGAAATACCCCCATCACACCCCGACAACAAATTAGTTTGAAAACTCTCTCCAAGGTACGCAGCACCCGCAACATACCTGAAACAAACAGGATTTTTTTGGGAAGGAAACTGCACTGGGTTGGTGGGTGGGTGTTTTGAGATATGTTATGTAAAAGCTTCGGTTGCTTGGATACATCTTTGTTTGTTTGTTTGTTGGTGTTTCTTGAGCATCAATTAAAGACTTTACCAGTTTTTCATGGACTTTTTAGGGGTCCATCTTGTGGTGATATTAGGGGGATAACTGCTATGGAAATAAGGGATGAAATACTAGCAGTTATATAGCTGGCAATTCCCCTGGTGACCTTATTGGGGCCCTGTGAGTTAGTTAGTTCCGGTGACCCGAACTCACTCAAAGGTGTCGCTTTACGTGACCTCCAACATTAGGGGAGAAAGTTTATGTCACTTTGAATTGAATCACCTAGTAAATGCATTGTCGACTCGTGATTTGAGTCGTGCTCTCAAAAGTACCCATAGGTTTGTAAAGGCCTTGCATCTGACCGGAGGTTTGATAAAACTGACCAGAGGTTTGTGACAACTATATAGGGGATAAGAGAAATGGTTTATTATAACCCCCATTTAACTCGGTAGTATAATCCCCTGGCTTTGCATCCAACCTACCAAGGACCCTTCCCTGAAAAAAACACATAAGGCCAATTACCCAGCACCCCAGGGGTAAACCCAGCAAAAATAAATAACTGATCAAACACTCCAGGTGTTCTTTTTTGAAGCAAAACTCAAAGAGTATGGGTCATTTCTTTGACTAAACTCATGACACCATTCATTGTGATTTTTGGGCTAAAACTAGTCTGACGAAGGGGTCTCTGTTTGGGGAACCTCCCAGTGGAAATGGATCAGTTTAAAACCATGGCATCTTCCCACCCAACCACTCCCAAAAACGCATCAACCAGTTTTTTCAGGGAGAGGTTCCTAATGGTTTTCATTGTTGGTTTGGGGCCCGGTGGTTTGGGATTCGAATCGGGATACCCCTAAGTAACAACCCTTTTCATAAGGGGATCCTAGGAATCCAACCACCGGGCCCCAAACCATCAATTAACCATTAGCTGAGTCGGAAAGAACAAAAAATAATAAATTCAAATCAAGGGTCCTTTTTGCACCATGCGAAACCCCACCCCATCAGCACTGGCATGCACTAGAAAAAAGCATGTAGGAAAAAATCATGGTTGCATTGGAAGGAAACAAAACAAAGCAGCATCCTAAGAAACAGCCCCCATTTTAAAAGGTGTACTTGAAGCCATATAGCGCTCGCTCCCCATGATTACGAAGATAAAAACATCACATCTATCTGTCTATCTGGGTTCATTCGCTCCAAGAAGTTGCAACTTCCCAATATGTGGGTGTTACTTTCTGATGATCACTCTACCATTATGGCTGATGGATTGGTATTGGTGGTGAAGACTTGAAGAAATCCACCAAGCTTCATAATGAAATTTGGACATTTCCTTCCCACTAAGTGTGTCCATCCAAGGGTAATCCATTAAATTGCCAATATTTGGGGATACCCTTCCTCCCATCATCATGGTTCAGGTGGAAAATGGGTGTATTTCCAATAGTAGTTTCCTTTCATTGAGGGTCATCTTCCACTGAACCATGATTCTGGGAGATTCCGGGTAACATCCAGACCCGTGATTCTCCTGCCGTTGGGGGCCAGTTTCCAGGATCCCCCCACCACGCCATGGCTACACCAGGTGTCACTGCATCCATGGCTCGAATCCAGGCCTGGGAGGCTGAAAACTTCATCCCAGTAAAATAGGGGCCGGAGAAGTGTGTTGGTTTCTGTTGAGTGTGAGTTGCAAATGTTCCCTGTATAGTTGTTTATTGCAAGTATCATCATCATCATCATCATCATCATCATCATCATCATCATCATCATCATCATCATCATCATCATCATCATCATCATCATCATCATCATCATCATCATCATCATCATCATCATCATCATCATCATCATCATCATCATCATCATCATCATCATCATCATCATCATCATCATCATCATCTCTGTCGACAACAGACTTTATTTTTTGTCAATATGATGCTTATTCATAATTTTTAGATTCTGCTGCTGTTGAAGTATGCTTGGTCCATAGTTGAGGCCATTTATGTTCCTCAGACTACCAACACAAGGATAGGTGATGTCTCCTTCTAAGTTCGTATTGAAAGATTTCAAGACCATCACATTGCCAAGAGGTTCCAAAACCATCACCACACCTCTGGTCAGATGCAAGGCCTTTACAAACCTATGGGTACTTTTGAGAACACGACTTGAATCACGAGTGGACTATACATTTACTAGGTGATTCAACTCAAAGTGACATAAACTTTCATCCCTAATGTTGGAGGTCACGAAAAACGACAACCTTTGAGTGAAAGGGTCACAGTTTAACTAACTCACCGGGCCCCAAGAAGGTCACCAGCAGAATTGCCAGGTAAAGTCCTTTTGATGCTCCAAAAACACCAACAAACAAAGAAAAATGGTATCCAAGCAACCGAAGCTTGGAATTATATCTCTGAACCCATCAACCCAGTACCCATTCCCATTCCCAAAAGTGACGACTTTGGCTTCTGCTTAGCTTCTCAGGTTGAGTAAGTGCTGTTTCCTTCCCAAAAAATCATTCCTTGAGTCGGATTTTTTCGCTGGGCTGGGACCCAAACACCCATACCATAAGCACCTGCAAAGCCACAACAAGCTCCAAGCCTCAGCAGTTGAGTTTTTAGGTCAGGATGCGCCATTCCTTGAAGATTGAAAAAAAAATATATGTGATTATACTGTTAAGGAAAATGATACTGTTGTTTTTAGATTTGCTTCCGGAAGGATATATAGGGAGATGAGAAACTACCCAGTTCTGAGGGGATTATTTCTTCCAACCATGAAATAAGGATCGCTACTGTTGATGGTTCAGAAATCCTAAACAACCACCTGGCATGTGTATAAAACCCTGTAAATAATGGGATAAACTACCAATCAGCTGGTTAGCCGGATTTCTTCCATCAACAGTATCTTTATATAAATATATCTATATGCATCCATATCCATTCCAAGGAACCATACAACAACATACTTGAGCAGTCAAACAAGAACATATCATCTTCAAAATCAATTGGTAATAGATTTTGTAGGGTCCCAAGAGGGTATATGGAGAGGGATAGAAGATGAGAATGGATGTGTGTGCTTTTCCAACGAGAACGCCGAATCTTGAAAGTTGAAAGTCTACTTGTAGTATTTTCTGTCTACACTCTGCTGGATGCCTGTAGACAATATTGATCCCATGACATGCACTGGGAAAAAGATGTTCAAGCTAGATATGTTGCCAGAAAGCACTGGCTTGAAGTTGAAGAATGATAAAGAAATCTGGTGCCAAGACTTTTAATGTAGATCGCTTTGAGTTGTCTCCTTCCAACCAAAAGTCGTCGATACCTGAGTTGGAAGATGAATTTTCAGGGTGCTAGCCGTTTCAGAAAGGGTATTTCCAAATTTCCGCCCAACACCTGCAGTGAAATCTGAGTGGCCCCTGCAACACTTGACTACCTTCAAATCCCCAAAACACCGCCAGACCCACCGTGGCAGCGGCCTGGTGCCGCAACAAAATGAAAAAAGTCCCGTCGGGCCCCAGGCCTAGTTATAAACTTTAAATGAAGTTATGGGGCCCCTAGAGCCTTATAAATGGGTATCTAAGGTTATAAAAAAAACCCTATAAATGGCCGTATTACTGGGTATCTAGGTTATAATAACCCCTATAAATTGGAATGAAAACCTCCAATAGATCGCCGGCTATAAATGGGGAACTGGGTTTTTTTTTCCCACCCCCTGGAGTTTTTGTTGGCCCTACTTATTTTTCTGGTTTTCGGGGCCACCATCTTGCCATGGCACCTAACAAACACTCCATACATTGGATCTACCGGGGGCCCCACCCGAGGATGCAATCATCAACACAATGACCCTTACGATGTTTTTTAGTAGCAAATCCCAAACTAAATCTTCATTTGGCATCCTGGCATCCTGGGTGGGGTTTGGGGGACCCCGATCCAATCCATACATCATTTTCATTGTTTTTTTTTCAAAAAAAGCTCGATGAAAACCGCACTCCCGAGTTGATGAATTGGTTTCAGGGGAATTTCTTGCACTCATCCCAACATGAATGTTGTTACCCAGTGTGCGGATGAAGAAACTGTGTTTCGTGGCATGTTCAAAGCCATGGAAAAAATTCAACCCCAGTTTGGGACAAGTGAAATTTTCAAACTGAGCCACGAAAAAGAACCTTCCTACTTTCCATGAAATATTGGTTGTTTAGTAGGGATCCTTATGTCATGGTTTATTCTGGGTACAAAATCCCCAACAAAAACGCGGCAAACTAACATATCCATAGAAAATCCCCATGTGTCCTGATAAATACCATCAAAATGGTGGATGTTCCATGGTTCCATGGCTATGTTAGTTTACCAGAGTGTAAAACCACTGTTTGGGCCCTCTTTTCACTGCGAAAAACCTGTGCAATTTTGCCACCAACCATCACCTTCAACCCAACCCCGACCTGACACATCAAGGATGCGATGGAAAACATGGCTAAATCCTGAGATGCCGCCTGGGACGTCCAGGGCAAAAAGGTACCGTCCCAAAAAATGGAAGTTTCCCCCGACGTTTTGGAAAACATGTCCCCATGTAGTTTGGATGTTTTTTGTTTGAAAGCCTCAGATTCAGCTTCCATGTTAATTTTTGGGGGGAGTTTTTTAAAGTGTGTGTTTAACTTCTCTTGTTTAAAAAGACAACCTTAAAAAAAAAACAAAAAACGTCCACACGTAAACCCCAGAGGTAAACTGTTTGGGGAAAAATACCAAAGCATCTATGAAATTTAAATTTCCATCAACATCTCCTCAGTCTCTTCCAGGATCCACCATACCCACCTCAAAGCAGGCAGCCAAGGCGGCCAGTACCGACCTCAAGTGGGATGGATATCTCCGTGTGAGCAACGGAAAAAAAAACTGATTATATACTTTCCATTATAAGACCCTTGGACAAGATTAAGATGGATCTGGTTGCATAATACTGACCCTTATCTGGTTGTTTAATAGGGATCCTTATGTCACGGTTTTTGAAATAATCCCTATATCATTGGGTAGCATTTCATCCCCTATACACACTAAACAACCAGGGTTTTTGTTTGCTCTAGTGGGATATCTCCATATCAGTGGAGATGTGAGTGATCAAAACCCACCAGTGACATACCATGCCTGATTACTGAGGGTCCTTGTTTCATGGCATATGAAATAAATCCCTTAACTGGGTAGAAATAATCCTATATGTGTGCCAGGGTCGTTCTCAACTCCTTACATTGGAGATGGTCATCCAACCTTCAAAAAAGGAAATTCCTTATTAATAGGTATGTCACCCTTACATGTCCAAAGCCAAATCTAAATCCAACCATTTTTCCGCAACAAATCTCTGAAAATCACCTCAACTGTTTTGTTCTCATCCACTCTATGGGTAATTTCATGATCCCTAAAAAAAATATCTGGGACGTTGGTCTTGCTTAAACAAATTTGTTGTTTAATAGACGGTTTCAAACGATCACAAATAGGTCCCAAAAAAAAACAAACGTCTGCCAGCCACAAGAATGCACACCTTGAGGAAAAAAAAATACACTCCCTGAAAGCCCCTGAAAATTGTGGTCTTCCCAAAAGGATAGTAGTCTTCCAACCATCATTTTTCAGGGATTCGGGCCCGGGTGGTTTGGGATTCAATCTGGGTACCCCTTTAAGAATCCCAATCATCAGGAGATGTCCAACAATCCAAACCACCTTTCAGCACCAATTTTCCGGAGATCATCATACTCAAAAACAAATTATCTACCTGGACATCTTGGATAAATCCATTGGCTTCTTCCATCAACTTTCAGGTCCTATAAACATCGTCGATGTTTGAGTTTTCTTCCAACTCTTCGACTCCAAAAAATTTTGGGACTGTTTGATCAAATAACGGGACTTTTTGAAAGCCCATTCTAGCGGCATTCCTTCGGACCTGTGCTTATGTTTTTTTGGGATAATACTGTTGATGGAAGAAATCCGGCTAACCAGCCGATATAGTAAATATCCCATGATTTACAGGGTTTTAGCACCATCCCTGGTGGTTGGCCTTGGGATTTCTGAACCATCAACAGTAACACCAACCAAAAAAAACAACAAAAAAAAACACTGGAGCTGAAACGCCAAGCTGCACTGCCAAGGTGAACAAAGCTCTCCACATTTGCGGCCCATCCTGAGAATTGCTGCCAGTTTTTCGTGGCTTAGTCAGTACAAAAAGTCGTGGAATCCAAAGCTTCCTGGAGAATGCGGGTTTGACCACGATTTTTTCAGGGGACATGTTAGTTTTCAAGTGCGTAATCGTTTTCATGACTCACAATATGCACAATATAGACTCACTAAGCTTTCTTTATGCCAGCAATCCCGAATTCATGAAAAGGATCATTAAATGTCGAAATGGAAGGCAGGTCGAACGAAAATCATGATATAACCAACCTCAACCACTAACTGATTGGGTTGAGTCTTTTCACCATCCACTTCACCTTCACCAAAAGAAGAAGAAGAAGGCCATACTGAAGAGTTTTGGCTCTTGCCAGTCCGTGGTTTGATTCACAACGGTTTTGGTGAACACATCCCAGGTGGTACTCCATCAACTTTTGAATACTTTCCTTCAGCAATCTGCTTGAAGTTTCAACATTCGCAAGTGTTTTGGGGATTCTTGTCCATCACTTGTACCAATTTCAAAGGTATCATCGAACAAAAGGATCTGACGTTTCTAATACCCCAGAACCACTTGAACGAACGTCCGGCGGAAGTGGTATATATGTGTGAACAAATCTTCAACTTCCCCTTTCTTCTGACATGGAAAAAACGTCTTAACATCATAACATCATGAATGTCTACCACTTGGTCCGGGGAGGGGGGAAGGTTTTTAAAAATCCCAAGTGCTTTCTACTAGAAAAATCATGTAAAACAAATATCATTATATGACACCAGCCCAAACAATTCACTAGTATTTTCGGGAAATTTCCTCCAATTTACCATATATTTGCATTATCTATTTGATCTCCCAAAAAAAAATGTGGAAAAACTCCCTGTATTTTCTACCTCAGAAACCCGAATTTTCATGGACAAAAATTCTTCAAAAGTCCCAAGACACCCAGGTGAGGCACAAGCCCACGACCAAGGCCGCCAAAGATACGGCAATTTGGTAAGAAGAGGATTCATTATTCAACCTCAGAAGCCCATTGGTGGTTTTTCACCAACCCATCTGAAAAGTATTACTCAAATGGGATTCATTTCCCCAAGTTGGGGTGAAAATAAAAAATATTTGAAACCACCAACGTCATCAAGGTCGCCAATGGAAACGTCAACCTTTGGGAATGGGAATGAATGGTTTAACCATTTTTTGTAACAATCCAATCGAAACATCGTTCTTCATGACACGTCCAGGTAGAAATCATTCAACATTTTGAGGGGACTCAAAACTTTGCTTTTAGTATAATATATCATGTGCCGAAGATTCTGTGGCAGCTTCACTTTTCATACTTCCAGGGGTCAACACACGAGGGATCTCTGCCCCACTGGGCGTTGGACAAATTTCTGGTGAAATGTCCCCATTCTGAAAAATGGGCAGATACAGCTTCAGTCGGAGTGCCATCTGAACAATTTGCAAAAACTCTCTTCACCAGAAATTGGTGCAAAACCTACAAAAGCGATATGTTGATCGAAACCCTGTGTAGGAAAACCTCTGTAAACCAACAAGGGCACCTAGCGTCAACCACTAACCTACCGGGCCTACACCGGACCAACCCATCTGAGGAACCCAACCATCCTTGTAAGGTCCTGGTGTACTCCAACAAGGGTGAATCAGCACCTATCACTCAGGGTTGGCGTTTGGCAGTCTGGACAATTTGGCAAAGTTGTTGCTTAGCAAAAAAAAGAACCCCAGAAGGTTTGTCTTGGAAGGTGGTTGTTTTTTGCGTGTGCGTTTTTTCTGGGAAAGATTGTGAAAGTGAAGTAAAATATGCAAGAAACCGTCCTGATTTTCGAAACAAGATGGGAATTTGAACCATTCCCAACAGAGAAATGCTGGAAAAACATGCCAATATGTGGGGATACTCTTTGTATTGCCAGCATGGATGAAATCAGAAGCACGGATTGTTTTCGCATTTCCAACCAGCCCAAACTTCCTATTTTATGTTAGTAACGAGCTAAAAACTCTAAAAATAGGTGTCCTGGCGTCTTAAGCGCCTCTAAACAATCTTTGCAGGAAGTCAACCAACAACAAACAACAACCGATTGGTTGCTCCGTGCTTCCCATTAGCCAATGCTACTGTTTGTGGGAGTTGTTGTTTAGAAGATTTTCGCCTAACAGCGGACCCCAACTTCAAAACAGTGCAACCAAACAAAAACCCAAACCAAACCAAACCAAACCCAACGAAACCAAACCAAGCAAACCCCCCAACAAAAAATCCAAAAAAAAAAACATCCCATTGGAAAAACTTCCCCAAAAGTTTCCTGAGCTACCCAAACTGGTGAAGTTCGCGAGGCCTGCACCTCGGTTGGAAGGGTCGGTGATTTTTGAACCCCAAAAAGGCCCCAAAACTGATGAGGATGGATGGCCCGGTGAGTGTTGAATGGGGACCCATGGATTTTTCCACATGAAAAAAGCGGAAAAAATTCCCTCAAAATCCCTTACTTTTCTAAGGGGCTCTGGGCAGTTTACAGAAAGGTAATTGTATCTTGATCTGTTGAAGTGGGATGAATTTTGGGACCTTTTTTGGAGGTAAAGCTTGGAGAGGTGACGACAGAGAGGTGATCTTGGACAAGGGTGTTGGGGATAAAGCCAGCCAGGTCACGGCGGCTTAAAATCACCAGGTCATGTTGCGTGTTGGTGGATGTTGAAGTTGGGTTTTTTTTGTTGGATGATTAGGAGGAGGAAGATATGATGACGATGATGACTGGATGGGATGGACCCGGACTTAAAAAAGTGCCAATGTATTCCGTTGTTTCGGAACTAGTAGCCATTTCTTTGACAAAGATTCTCGTCAAGATCCATCATCTCCGCCCCAATTTTCGCAGTGAAAATATTAAAACACCTTGAAACCACCACCTACTGTTGATGGAAGAAATCCTGCACCACCTGGTAAATAAACTACCTATCAACTGGTGCAGGATTTCTTCTCAGGGGGTTTTGCACCTTTTTTGTTGGGGACCCTGGACCCCAAACAAATTTCAGGTGAACATTTCCGTGGGTTTAGTTGGACCGTCCTATTCAGGATTCTCCATGATGCGGCCAAATCGAAACATTTTTTGGGCTCTCACTTTTCCCTTGGGCTTCCCTACAACTCTGGCGCAAAAGATCGATGTCCGGAATGGCCTACTCCCCCGAAGTTTAACAGCTCGCCACTGAAAAATGATGGTTGGGAGATGATCCTTTCCTCTTGGGGCCCGGCCTATTTTCAGGGGCGAACTGTTAGTTTCAGGGAAGGTTCAATTTTTGGTTTCTCATCATCAAGAAATGAATTGACGTTTTTACCCACTGGAGAGCAGCATTTAGACAAGACCGAAAATCTTTAGGCAACAAAGTTTGGGAGTTGGGATGGAAATCCCCTATCGCTAGTGCTGATGGTACTATCACAGCAAGTGATGGGCACTGTCATGGGAAAAAGAACACCGACCTGAGTAACCAATTTTAGAGAATATGAGTCAACTCAATTGCTTCTGAATCATGTTTTAAATCAATAAGATCAGCACTCGCCAAGAGTACCCACCGGATCACTCAATCGGTAGGAGCCACGGGTGGTGTGTACAAAGGGCAGGAACGTACTCAGCACGAGCTGATGACTCGAGCTTACTAGGAATTCCTCGTGTGCTGCCAGGTTCGAGCAAGGATAGCGATCATCCTCGTGAAATCCCCCCAATCAACCCGATCAAGGAGGCCTCTTGTAGACCTGACACAGGCGTGGAAAGTCTGCAAAAAACCAGACTTCCAGCCGTGAACTTCTCCCACTGTTTGATCTAGTTGTACATCGCTAAGGTCAAAACCAATTCAAGATCCCAGGTTTTGCTATGAAAACAGGGATTTGCATCTTGCCAAATAGAAGTTTTCAATGCATAATCATAATCATTCAGGAAGAATCATGCTTCAACACATTCTCATTGCCAAGTCGTGCCAAAACGCCTCGTTCCGCAACGCCAAGCACCTGCAACAAACCATCAGTCATGAAAGGTACTTAGTACTTCGAGGCAACCGATGAAGGGTAGCTGTGAAACAGCACAATCTACTACCCAAGCAGCCACATCAATGCTTTTTGATGTTGGGACTTTCAAGAACTTTCACGAACTGTCCAAATAAAGCACCAACAGAACCGATTCACAGTGGCCAGTAACAAAAAACAAAGGCTGGCTGACCAAAACCAACAATTGAGTTGCTTAACAAAATCCACATCTTGCAAGTTCAACTATTCTATCTCGTCACGAGATACCTACCACTACCGGTTTTTTTGCAATGGTTTCGGCCCAAAAGATTTGGCAGATTTGGCCTCCATTTTCTGGATGGCTTGCCGGCTTACCCAGAGAACTGGGACATGGTTTTGTTCAAATTCATCACGCTTCTGTCGAGTCTAAAAATCTATCTGAGGATCTATGACTCGGAGACGGTGAAGATCTATGACTTCGATTCATTAATGAAAATAGGCACCCCCGGTTTTTGTGAACTTTTAGGATCAATCAGTAAAACCCAGGTAACTTTACCAAGAAATACTTGTGGGGCCCCACTTGTGAAAAAAAAACTCACAATCGTTGCCTAGTTTCGAGCATCCGAACAGTCATGAAAAAAACATGTTTGTGCTTCTTCCAGGGCATTTTACTAAGTATGGATTCATGGAACTTGAGCCTAAAGGACATCTCTCGGGAGATTTTGTTGGACCTGAGCTTTCAAAAGAAAACACCAACTTCAGCCACCAGGTCACCATCAAGGCCATGAGTCTTCGGCACAAGATGACGAACGAAGGAAAGCCGGGAAGGATTCCATGATCCATCCATTGAGGTTTTTGAGGCCACATCCACTTCACTGATTCGGGGGTGAAGATTCCACAAAAATGGTTGCCCCCAACATTTTGGGCCGAAGGGGATTTTTTCTACACACTTGGGCTTTGCCCTGAAAACCGTCTTTTACCAAAAAAAATGATAAGCACAAGCTCCAAATTAAGCAAAAAAAACCACCTGCGTTGACTGTCAAAAGTCAGAGTCACACACCTCACCTCCCCTCCCCCCCCAAAAAAAAACGGAACCTGCAGCCACTTTTTTCGCACTTTGCGAAAAAAAACGTCATTGGCCGTGATGTCCCAAAAAATCGCCTTCTGGCGGCCATTTTTGGTTGCTTTTTAAGCAGGTGATGATAAGCCGCTTGATTTCAAGCTGCGCAATGTGATAATTCAAATTGGTTTCTCAACGTGAAAAATTCCGTGTCCTAACCGGAAATCACTCTGTGCCATTTTTTCCATACATGGCCCTGAATGCTTCCATCTGGGCCAGAATTGCGGCGCTGGCTTTACACCCACGCTCTGCCATGTAACGCAACTTCTCTTCCTGTCCTCGGATTTGCTTGTTCGATGCTTGGAAAAAAATCAAAAAATATTCTCCCAAATGGTGGAACCTTTGATTCATGGTAATTTACCATGGTTAAAAGTTTAAAAAATCCACCAACAAGATACAAATCCAAGCGACCCATCCCAGCAAAGGGATTGTTTTCCGGTGGTTTGCTCCAAAACCCAAAGCCCGACGCAGCTGGCTCTCCGTTGCCTCTTGTCACGGGGCCAGTCTTCTCGTTACCTTGGCAGAAGATGGGCCCAAAAACTATGTTATATGAAAATCCAGGCGTGGGGCCCCCACTAAATGGCCGAAAATAAATGGGTAACTGGGGTTGTCGGGAGTCTAGTTTAGTGGAGTTATTTCACTCTACTTTCTCGCAGAGGCCCATCTTGTAAGGGTCTGAAGCCCATGTTTAACCATGCCCCGCTGGAATTTCGGCCTTGAAAAAAAATCCGTGGGCAAGTTCTAGGAATGAGAGTTCCAACAAAATCCCACAACGTCCCGTCCCATTTGTGAAGTTCGGACTCAACAAAAAAATCTGATGGCCTTCTTCAAAAATTTTTGTACCCTAAGAATCCTTGAACCCTCCGATGGAGAGGTTTGAACCTGTAAAGCAGGGGTCTGGGTCTTCAAAATAGTCACTTTGGAAGGGTCAGGGCGCCCAAGATTTCTGCAGATTTCGCTGATTTTGTTTTCTGAAAATTTCTTGGTGACCGAAAATCTCTCCCGGAAGCCCCTTGGACTCTGACTGTTCGGAATGCTGTCATGAAGGTTGAACCTGACAACGAAGTGGCAGGATTTGATGGCCGAAGGGAAACCAATAGGTTTTCATAAGCCCTGAAGGCCTTATTTCTGGGGGTGTACGTTGGGGGTTTGACTAGCCATTGTTTGAATGGCTCAGATTCGATGAATTTGTGCAGGACTTGATTCTAAGTGGTTAATAACCATGGTGATCGTTGTTGTCCCCCAAGGATCGGGTTGTGGGACCCCTTCCAAGTGACCGTTCATCTCTGATACATGGGGGTTATTAACCACTGACTAATTGGGATGATGATCACTGCCAGTTCCACTTCTTGGAAAGGTAAACCCCCTACTACTGTTGATGGTTCAGAAATCCCATTCCCAACCACCTGGGATGGTGCTAAAACCTAGCAAAAAAATGGGATAAACTACCAACCTCAACTGGTGATCGCAGTTTTTCTGAGCCATCAACAGTATTATCCCGGATTCTTTTTCTGCATCTTTACAAAGTCAAAGACCTGCGAATGTGGGAGATGTGCTTTTACCCAGATTCGGTTTGAATGACGCTGCGGAGGTTCAGGTATAATATGTGTATATAATATATATATATATATATATAAATATAATGAATGTATATTATATGATAGCCTGAATTTAAAAATGATTCTCTAGTTCGGGGCTTGCCATAATCACTTGAAACAAGCCTAAAAAATGGGAGAAACCCTGCATCACCAAGGGACAATACCTACCTGTCAATTTTTTGGGGGGCCCGATTTTCTCATGGTAACGTAGTTGCACAGCAGATTTCTTCAGAACTCCATCAAACTGCGAGGGTCAAGGCCACCTCAAGTTGCAAGCCCTCACCAGATTGGCACTACTTGGAGGATGATCCCAGCACTTGTGAGTGGTTGGTGTGTTCCCCATTTGTTTCAGCCATTTTCCATGGCCATTTGTTTCAGGCTCCCACCAACCCGGATACCTTAGGAGACTTACATTCAACGATCGCCAAGGAACTCCCGAGTGAGGTCAAAGCTCTGCGAGCTCGAAAGTTGTACACTTTGCCCATACCGAAAATCGTTGCATACCTTCATGACAATCGTTATCATCTCCTGAGACTACCCACCAGATTCAAATTGGCTGCGAAGTTGGTGGTTTTGTTTTTTTTTTGGAAAGGCCTGTTTTAGCCCCCAATAAAAACGGACCTCTATTTTTGGAAGACACCCAATAATACTCCAAAACAAGGCCGAAATTCCAATCAAAACAAGGGGCCAGGGGTTCTACAATTGTCAACATCTGAGACCCACCAGATGTTTCGCCAAGTCGTAGGGTGTTCCATGATGGACCAAAATTACAGCCCCGAAAACTTGGAAAAAAAAAACATGAATGAGTCGATGTACCTATTAAAGATGGTGACTTTCCAATGTCATCTTTGTTTTCAGGAGGGTATTCACCATGTTTTTTCCCCTACAGAGCCTTTTTTTGTGACTGTTCTGCCCTGCCAGCAATGCCCACTGGTGCCAAAAAAAGAGTGGAACCCTCTCTGACATGGCAGAAGTTGAAATCAATGGCAATGGCTACTGCTGATGGTTCAGAAATCCGGCTAACCAGTTGAGGTTGGTACTTTATCCGATTATTTACCCGCGTTTTATACATGCCAGGTGGTTGTTTCGGATTTCTGAACCATCAACAGTATGAACTCTTCCCTTGCCCGGAAAAAGAATTCACGGTTTTTGTTGATTTATGCGCATCGTTCGACTCGGGGATGAGTCGAAAAAAAAACATCCGGGATGACGAAAGAAAGAAACACCCAAAAAAAACATGGCCGGGTCAACATATCTTTGGACGTTCTGAAAAAGGATATTTGTCCCCACAAAATACGTTCTCTGTGATCATTCTCAGACTTTCCCATGAGTTTTCCTGGAAGATGAATTAAATTCTATGTGGATCGTCAATCGTACAAGGGGTTCCTGCCAAAGAACGTTCATGTCATACTCGAGGCTGATCAGCCTTTCTTTTAGAAACAAACACAAGGTCAAGCGCAAGCCCAGCTGGGACAAGTCTGGCAATAAACCTTTTTGTGATCCACCAAGACCATCTCCTGCAAGAAAAAAGAACCAAACTCCACCAGGAAATCATGATATCGACTTTTACCCAAATTTCCGGGCGAAGATGTACCCAACCCTTTCGCCACTCTTTTGCTAAAAAAACACCACCCCAAACTCACCCAAGCATCTTTCCAATTCTGTACACATTGGGTGTCATGCACTTCGCAGGCCACCAAAAATGCTGAAATGAAGGCCCCTGCCGGGTGGTCCGCACGCCTCCGAGCCAAGTCCGGTCGGTGCTTGGCAGTTTCATCATCAGCCGCTGCGCTCACACAAATCACATCGGCTGCAGCGTAGTAGCCACCCTGACATCAGTGAAATAAGTTGTCTTAGGCCGACCCAAGATGGCAGGTTTCCCCCCAAAACACATGGAATTTCAGGAGTTTTCCACCCACTTACAACTGGTTCCCCCCAGATCTTGACAGCAACAAGACCACCAGGAGTTTCATCCCTCCCTTTCAGCACCTTACATCCCAGATGTCTACTTCATCGCACAAAAAGGAGGATCTGCACATCTGCGCCCTTCAATAAAAACATGAGAATTCCACAGTTCCAAAGTATTGGAATGTCAGCACGGTGCCATGGTGTGAAAAGTGGATCCACCAGCATTCCTTCACCCATCCTTTTTTTGGGGGTCCAAAGAGGTTGGTTGAAGCATGATGTTCAAGGATTGGGGGTCCAGAAATCATTCACAGGCTCACCATCCAACGCTTAACATGCCAAGGTGTGTTGCAGAACTAATGTGCCCCTGACATCCATCCAAGCTTTTTCTCAATTGCCAATTATTCTGTGACAAGTCTCCTGATCGAAGCATTAAAAAAAGGGACCTCGCACTTTGACCCTTTTTTCATCAGTCAAAAAAAACATCTCAGTCATACCTGGATTCCAGATATGTAAAAAATCTGCCTTTTGGGGAGAAGGCACAAATTTTGCACGCTTGGAAGATCCATTTCCAACAAACATACGGATGGGAGTGTCCCATTTCCATGCTTCCAAACTTTAAACATTCCCCTTTTCCTCAAGGATATCGGATATCCAGGAAACCCTCAAACCCCGAACACCAACCCCGAACAGCAGCCTGATCCAATAACCACTCAGTCCCCTGGCAGCATGAATTTTGGGCTTTCAAAGGATTTTTTACCCCCCAAAAAAAGATGTACCCTCCAGTAATCTAACATAGCAACGGAAAATGGACCCGGATTGAAGATGTATTTCCTATTAAAA
Organism: Breviolum minutum Mf 1.05b.01; assembly: GCA_000507305.1. Lineage (NCBI taxonomy): Eukaryota > Dinophyceae > Suessiales > Symbiodiniaceae > Breviolum > Breviolum minutum. The sequence goes on from DF239999.1 coordinate 101,960, forward strand.
ATGTGGATATTCCGTTGCTATGTTAGTTTGCCAGAGGGTAGGCCTGACAATTCTGCAAATTTGTGACCTTTTTGGGATGGTGAGTGAACACATGAGCCGAAATCAAAAGGTTTAATGACCTCCGTTTGGGGATTAAAATAGTCACGGCTTGAATCAACTGTGGCATTTCTTTACCCCCTAAAAACAATGAAAAAACTTCTGCTGCTCCCTCAGAAAATATCCTTGGAAAAAGAAAAAAGGCAATCGCAAAAAATCTGCAGCAAATATTAACGCTCCAAAAAACAGATAAACAATTCATGTCTCTTCTTCTGCCGCCAGTGACAAGTGTTTTTTGAAGTTCGCAGTTCAAAAACCATAATCCCAAAAAAAAACTACCAAATTAACTACCTCTTTTTGGATCTCAAAAATTGCAGCTGGCTGCAATTTGTGGAGTTGGGGGGAATCTTTTTTCACTCGTCCTCCTCCAAGGTTGAAGGTGGCCCACCCCAGGTCTCCGCCTCCGTATAGGGTGACCAATGGTAAGGAAGATCCATCCCCGTTCCAGAATGACATGCATCCAGGAAACACGTCAAACGCCTCGGAAAAAACTGATTTTCAGAACGTCAATCCATGTGGCTGAAAAATTATTCAGCCTTGATATTTTTGGAAACTGGCACTTGGATGATTATTCACAAAACATTCGCGATGGCAAAATGTTCTTTGTAACATCAAAAAAAAGGACACGAAAATCTATTGTTGATGAGGGATAACAGAAAAAACGTACATAGAGCAAGAAAACCTCATATCACACTGCTGTTTTTTTGGGATCCAATGCTTCGAGCTATGGGAATCCAATGAAGATCCCTGAGCTTCCCAACACACCGGCAGGTAACGGCTGCACCAAGATTTCATTCAGTTCGTCATCAATTAACACACCATTCTCTTCCAAATCGATTGGACACAAGGCCTCACGAAAAGCAAACTTGGGGTACCACAAGACCATCAAATCATGTGGTTCCATCGCGTCCAATCCAGTCAAGTCGTAGTAGAAACTTTCCACTGAAGATGCCTCCTTCCCCCAAAATAATTGTTCTTGTGGTTTGATTCTGTCATGTTTTTCTTTTCTCCAATTTAGCCAGGAGAATTTCCCCCCCCAAAGAAAAAGTTCGCTCGAAATCAACATCAAGGAAACAAAACCTAGCCCGTGGCTGGAAAAAAAAAAACAAAAAAGCAAGAAACGCTTCTCCGAAACCTCATCATAGCCATCTTTTTCCCTGTCATTGGTGTTCGGAACTCGAGTGCCATGCCCACCTCGATACAGGCAAAACATGCTGAGAAAAGAGTGATACAAGTTCCTTTGAAGACCCTCAAGAGAAAGAGACACCTCAAGAAGGAAATGATATTTGGATACTGTACCTATGTTACTCTGAAAAAAAAAACACAGCTTTTCCACATAAAAACCCCGGGCGCCACATTTTCTGAAAAAAAAAAACGAGAAAATGCCTCTTGAAAAAAAAAAGACGACAAGTTCCGTTTCAAAAAAACCGTCCCATTCCCCACGAAAGGACCCCAAACCGCGGGAAACCCAGGTGCTATAGAAAAAGAGAAGGCTGTCTCCCGCGACGGCTTCATCGACCAGCCACCTGAAAGGCCCCGGCCCGTGGAGGTGGAGAAAGTCCTCCCAAAAAACGGTCCCCCCAAAAAAGGTCGAGCGAAAGAAAACCCGGGGAAAAAATGGTGGCTTGGCATTTTGGATCCTCCTTTTTTTGGGGTTGGGGCGGGGGGAAGGTTGTTGTCTTTATTTTCAGGAGTTATGTTACCGGGATGGCCTGCTGGTACTTAGTAAATAGATTGACGAACCCCTAAGTAGGTTGTTTACGTCCCGGAGGTTATAAAGCAACTTACTAACGATCGTTACTAACTTCCATGATCCGGCATGGTTTACGACTTGGGAATTCTTGGCATCCATTGGGGAACTAAGTCATGGGGTGAGCACTAAAATTGTAAGAAAACATAGGGTGAAATAAGCCTCCCAAATAGGATTTGTGTTAAACCAAACTGAGGGTTTAGTGACGTCACAACCCAATGGAATCATCATTTGATCCATGAAAGGATGTCCTCAAGAAACTTACAGTCAAGGTGAACAACAAAGTATATGCCCCCCCTTTTTTGTTGAACCACTGCAAAAGACAGATGCTCATTTGCAAATCTCCATTTTTGTCACCTTTTTGTTTGTGTAATGTTCAATGCTAAACCTGCAAACAGGCTGTTGAATAGTGTGGAGCTTGGTGATTTTTTGGGACTCCCATAGTTCTGGCTCAACCAACCAATGAAACCACCAGGAATCGGCCAATAAAGAAAGGACTGAGATTTGTGTTTTCACCAAAAAAAACTGATCCCCGGTGGTGACGAGGATGCATCCTGGAGCATGAGGAAAGGAAAGTTCCCGACACAGGACAAGATAGATAGATATATATCATATTCCCAACCCAAACAATGCGGGTATAGACTTGAATGATCCTGATTTTTCCCAGCCTTTTTTTCTAGGGCAAAGACTTTTGGGGTAAACCCCTAAAAGTCAAACACATCTTTCCGAGCACCAGGACTTCTCTATCTGTGTGGGTCACATGCAAAACACCAACCTTTTATCAGGGGGTCCCCGTTTTTAAACGGCCAACGATTGCATACATCAGTTTTCCAGCTCCAAGCACCAACAAAACTACTTCATTTCCTTCAACTCATGTCATGAGTCTCAAAAGAATGCCCCCCCGTGTTTCAGTAGGAGGTATTTCTTTGTTTTCAGGATGGATCTACTGTTGATGTTTCAGAAATCCATCTAACCAGTTGAGGTTGGGCCTAGTTTATACCTCATTATTTACGAGCTTTTAGACCTCAGAAATTTAACATAGATACCAAAAATGGCCATATGTAAAAGGAGTCCATCTTTTCCAAAACTATCAGTTTGGGTATCCAGCCGTTAGTTTTCGGGTTCGCCAAATTTCTGAACCATCAACAGATTGGTTCATTGGAAATCCCCTCCTCTCATCCCAAATAGCCATGTAACTTGATTCCAGCTTTGATGTTCTCCTTGGTGGGTCTCTCACCTCAACTCATTAGAAGAAAAATTCACACCTCAACGCACTCAAAAAGGGAGAGTTTTTTGTTGTTTTTTCCAAAAAGAAATTCGGAACCAAAAACCCAACCTACCCAATACCATGGGAACCCACGTGAAACCTTCATTTTTGGGGGCTATTTCACCCATACATTGGGGGTTGAAAAAAAACTTCATTTTTCATGGGCACTTGGGGTCCAAGAACTGTGAAACTGGAAGCCCATTAAAAAAACAGATATGCAACTTCATGTTCTGGGAGTCAAGTTGATTCAATGGTTGGTTGAAAAAATCCCACTCGAACTGCGGGTACTTAATATCGCTACTCAGTTGGTTTATTCTATTTCAGAGTACAGTCTGTAAAAATATCTTCCCTTTCTATCGATTGTTGGATGAAAAAAACTCAGGAATGTCCTCACGTGATGATTGGACTCGCACGCTTCAACGAGCACAGACTAAACTGTATGTGCATAATATGTGTATATATATATATATATATATGCGTACTGTATGTTCATGCATTTATGATATAAATGAGAAAAACACTTATCCCATTCTGTTATAATGGGCCAAAATCATCGCTTTTTCCAAGGCTGCATAAACCAACCAACCAGGGCTGTTTTCACTGCCTCAACTAGAAATGCGCCCGTAGTGTTTCTCAAAAGTGTGGAGTTAAGAGATATTTACCATCAAATTTATAGAACACTGCTGAACCATGCTTAAGTTTTTGTTTGGTTGAGTTTTTCCCAATCTTCAAAAATCATCATCAAAAACTTCTCATAGACTCGGTTTGCAATTTTATTTTACCCTCGTTCTTTTTTTTGCATTTCCCCAATTTGGAAATTGGCAGCAATATTCCAACTGGTTCCAAGAAAAAAGACCCATTTTACAAAGACCTTTAGATGGAAAACAAGGGCAGTTACCTTTTTCTTCCTTTTGCTCTAAGGTCGGGGTTAGGTTGCTATTATTTGCGCAATCTTGGAAGAGTTTCATCGAAAAATCTATTGAACCTTGGGTTGGTACGGGGTTTCATCTAAAAGAACGACCCAAACACTGAACCAGGCTTCAGTCATAGTTGCCTCTCTGTTGTTGTTCGCATGATTTTTTCATTATTGTCATGCAGCCATAGATTAGCATTTTTGATCCTCCCTTGATGTGTGTAATTTACTCACTTTGGCTATGGCCATAGCAGGAACCAAGCACTAGGATCACAGATTTCTGCGACCTTCATTTCTTTCATTTTTCCAGGTCAGTCATCTTGAGCCATCCCCCAATCTCTTTTTTTTATTGGACAATGGGCATGTGTTTCCATAAGTACACTTGGCCCAAAAAAACCAACCACCCAACGCCTGGAAGTGAAAAAACTCCCCAAAACTAGCAGCAAAAGCACCTGAAAATGGATGGTTGGAAGACGATCCGACTTCCTTTCGGGGCAAACGGCCTATTTTCCGGTGCAAACTGTTAGTTTTAGGGAGGGTACTTGGAGGATCATCCCAGTTATCGATCCTTCTAAGGGACTTACGATCACCATGGTTCAACCTTCCCTTTAAAAAAATGGTGAAACTCGGAAACCAACCCATAGAACATGGTGAAACCCACCCAGGGCGCACCCTCCGGTGCATTCTCCGCATCCATCAAGACCTTCACCGTCTCGGGGGTATCGGTGAAGCCGTAGGCCGGTTGACAGAAGAAATCCTTCATTTTCCACGCCTCGGAGTCGGGGCCGAGGCCTGGACCAGTTGACCCTGGGGTGCAGCGGGAACAACGTTGTTCACCACCTGGTGGAAAAATATATATGGAAATCAATCCAACTCCAGTTACAAGGGATATAACTCCAGTTTTTTTTGAACTAGCAGTCCCCCACCTTGTATATACATACCTAGAACCTCAAGGAGACCACTATGTTTGAAGGTCAACCTCCCAAAAACAAGGCCGAAATTCCAATCAAAACAAGGGTCATCAAAGGGTTCTAGGTGTATATAGTTTAGATGCGGATGATATACTACCCAGTTATGTAAGGATTATATGAAGCCATAAGGATCCCTATGCCGCAATGCCTATAAACCAATCAGTATAATTGCTAAGGGTTTTGAACGTTGCTGATTGAAACCTGGGCGGTATTCCATCGCTCTCTAGCTCCCCTATCCCCATAAGGCTACCCTCCCGGAAACGAGAAAACATGGGACCCACCAACCGCTAAGTTCGGAAAATCAACGACTCACAAGTGCCTTTCCCAGGAGTGGATATGTGATCTTTCCCCTTATAGGGTAGAATTGGAAGCCATTTTCCCCCAAGCCGTAACCAAACTTTCTTCCCCGAGCCGGGAAGGAAGGTCACGAATCCAAGAATCTTTGGGTGAAACGGGTCACGGTTTAACTCACTCACCGCAGCCCCAAAAAGGTCACTAGTTAAGAATTGCCGCGTATATAACTGCTAGCTGCTAGTTTTTCATCCCCTATGGAAAAAGCAGTTATCCCCCCAATATCAACGTAGATGGACCCCAAAAAAGGTCAGCCAACACGCAGAATCATACCCTTCCAAGGCCTCAAACATCCACCCCCGAAGACATCGTTTTAGATTTTAGACATCATTTTGGCTGTTTTTTTTTCTTTGGGTCCACTCCTAGTGTTGATGGCTCAGAAATCCGGCGAGCGAGAAAACCAGTTGATATGATAGATATCCCATTATTTACAGGGTTTTATGGATCCCTGGTGGTGAACGCCAGATTTCTGAACCATCAACAGTTGGATTCCAAGTTTAGTTCCCGGAGTTGGACCAACAAAGGGGCCAATTTTGGCTGCTTAAAAAATCCCCCATTTTTGGTCCTGGGTAGTATTTCATCCCCGGGAATGTAACCCAAACATACCCAAACAACGTTTCGGGGCCCGTTTTTTCACAAGTTGGATTCCAAGGGCAACTTGATGATTTCTTGCCCCAGGCACATCTTCATGACAGAATTCCAGAAACCTTCAGCAGATCCCGGGGGAAAAAAAAACACAACATGTTCCAGCTGCGAATTGTGGCAGCGGATTCAAGTTGAATGGGATTTCAGAGGTCCAAACACAAGCGGCAAAAAGGTTGAAAAAGGGGAAACTTCAAAAAAAGGCACTGGCATCATGCAAACTATATAGATTGTTTGGTTGCTCTCCGGTCCAAATTTGCGAAAGGAACGCTCCTAAAGTAGTCAGCACCGACTTGGCCTTTTTTTTCATTCCATAGATCTAAAAGAGTTTCATATGAAAACAACACTTCCAACTGAGTGAATTCTGCACCAGCTGGGCAATAAAGTTGTATAGTGAAAAATTTGAAAAACCCTTAGAAACCTTGTGAATCAGTAAGCATTCAACTCTCAAGAGACTCTCCCCTCGACGTAGTTGATGGAGTCATCTCCATCCGGACCCTTTCTTTCTCATGATGGCACCAACGAATAAAACTGCCACCCAAAATTAAATAGAAACATCCTACTAATTCCTATCAAAACCTACAAAAGAAGTCAAGTCAAGTCAAGTCAAGTCAACTTCCTACCCCCAAAAACTCAACCTCCAAGCTACGAGGACGTGCCAGCATAGGAAATGCCCACGAAAAGGGCTTTCCGTCGGGGTCCATTCTCGCGCTGTTCTTCGGGCGATCCAGTGATGCCCTCGGGGATCAACGTGGCCGCCACGCGAATGGCTGCTGTGTCACGGACACCTTCCGCTTCAGCTGTGACGGCATAGTCGTCCACCTGGCTTTTTGCATATCATGTGTAGGTTTTGTTCATGTTTTGGATTCCCAAAAAACTCACTGCAGTTCCACAGAGAAATTGCACAAAAAAGTTGGCAACAAAATCAGAAAATCAAATAAGTGATCCTCCTTTGATGTGAAAAAATCAGAAAATCAAATAAGTGATCCTCCCTTGATATGTGTAATCTACTCACCCCTACTAACAGGAACCAAGTACTACGAAGATCACAGACTTTTTGAGACCTTCATGTTTTGTCATTTTTTCAGTTCAGTCATCTTGATCCCATGCCGAAAATCTCTAACAACAAACGATGCATACTGAATCGGATTCTCTTATTTCTCTTGTGGACAATTTTCGCATCTGTGTTAACCATGTTCTTCGGCTGCAGTTCCAAGAGTATTTGATGATGTGGACGTAAATATTCTCCAGTTCTTTCACAGATGCATCCAACTTACGCAGAGACTGTGATATCATCGTGAGTAGAGAAACCCAGTTGCACCATTAACTATAATCAAATGTTTTGACTCCTTCATGCCACACCTAGGAAGATTCACATGGAAGCTGAGAATACAGCCCTGGAAAAGGAAAAACATCTGAACCAAACCATCATTTTTCAGGTTCTACGCCAACCTTCGGGGGTGTGTACCTTAGTTTTTTCCTGCCTCCCTTCTACCCTCACTTGCCAGCCACAAATTCTCCGATTTTTGCGCGCTGAAAAAATGCCCGGCCTTTCGTAGGCCAGGGACCAAGTTGTCCCACTTGATCGTCACTGAAGCAATCCTCACCTGTTCCTGAGTCATCAGGACCCCTTGATCGTTGCAGCTCCGGTGATTTTGGGGGGATCAAAATCACCCCTTTTCTTTTAGGGGAAACAATGACCACCAGTGGAAAGGTCATTCCGTCCCCAAGGTTGGATGGTTTTCACCATCTGAATCATATTCTCTTTCTCAAAAATAGATGATTCGTATGGAATTTGGGGGCTCATTTTTTTTTGGTTTTAATACCATGAATATCTATGAGAATACTCCCATTTCATCCCATTTCCATGTCTGCAAGTCTCTTCACGGCTCTTTCGCTGCATCACTGCAAACTCAATTTCAATAGGTTTTCCTTCATAACCAAGTTCACATTTGTGTTTTGGCCACTTCCTCAGAAACGGCAGTGGCAAACCCCGCACAAAAACTTGCAGCTGCAGGTTTCGCAATATTTGGTTCCCTGTCAAACAAAATTGAATACAAAAAAAACAGTTGCAACTGTTTCTGCGGTGTTTGTGCCGGACAGATTCGGCTGGTTTTGGCCAAACACATGATTTCCCCCCAGAGTAAATTCCTGTTTTGCAATGTTGCGGCTGCTACAAACCCTCACCCCTCATTTGAAAACCCCGCAATTTTTTTCCGAGAAACGGATTCGTTGCTCCATGATGCGTCTCTGTGCGAAATTCCTTCCCTTCATAGGTAAATGCGGCATAGCAATTTGGCGGATCCACAAAAAAGTGGCGCCCCATCTGCACCTCAAGCACCTCTGTCAAGGCGGGTTCAGGAATCCGGCGAGAAAACCAGTTCATCTGGAGAATATCCCATCTTGCGTAACAGGTGGTTGTTTGGGATTTCTGAACCATCACCAGTAATCAGTGGTAAAGGAAATCAATAAATGGTTCATGTTTTACCTGGAAGCTGATCGCCATCCATTTATGAATTTATGAATGGTTGGCTATCAATTGGATGATGAACCAAATCTTTAGATGGGAAACGGTTCTTTCAACAAACATCCATCCACTAAAAAATGGGTAAAAACTGGCAATTCAAACAAAACAACATTAACAAAACTCGGTAGTTTGAAGAACCAAAAAACTGCAATATTCTGAAAATTGTCCGAGATGCCACCGGCATAGCGTCAACACTCTTTCCCAACCATCCAACAATGCGTGGTACTCCACCAACGTTGAGCTACTCGTTGCTGCCAATCCACTGAGGACTCAACTCACAACTTCTCAGAAGAATATGTTCAACTCTTGTACGTCCTGTATTTGTTGGGATGAGGAAAAAAAATCCACCTCTATTTTGAAGGTTGAACCCTCCAAAACAAGGCCTTTTCAAACCAAAACAAAGGGCCCCCATTTTGGGTTGAGGAATATGCGACATCAGGGGCATTTTGTCAATTTCAACGACCACAAAAACTAGATTCATCGAGACCGGAACTTCGGCCTGTTTCCGATTTCCGCATTTGAAAAAAACGTGGTAAAATTTAGTTCGGAAAAAAAAATCCCAAAATTCAGCACACCCGCGAAAACGAACGACTGGACACCAAGTCCCATCATTTGTAGGGCGCTTTCAATTTTCCAGAGTAATGTTTGATGGTGGATGGAATCCCGACCAGGTGTTCATCGATGTTGAAAAGGAGAGCCGTTTTCAAAGTCCGTCCAAATCAATCGCCCATTCACATTAAAAACCATTTGGGTGAATCGCATCTTGGCGAAAAAGCTGAGGTTCTAATTCTGTATGCAAACTGGGAGGGATGATAGCACTCGTCATGACACAGAAGCAATCTTCCAGTTCTTCCATAACGTCCTCTCGGCCCAGCAGCTCACAATTAACTGGACCATCGTAATGCCAAGACACCGCACTGCCCACACCTCTGAGCCGCTTGAAGATGACCTCGTCAAAGTCCTGCCACGCACCAGCTACCCTACTCTCCCGACCTGGATCGATAATCTCGTCACGAAGATTGACCACTTAGTGCAGCTGCTCACCAACGCGGACGACTTACCCCGCTCGGCTCATGGTTGGATCTTCTTACGTGCTTTGCGCAGATACGACGGCCCAGCTGTCCCTGGAAACCAAGACCTCCAAACAAACCAAATCGTACATTCCCACCCTTTCTCCTTCACCTCATCGATTTCACGGAGAAAGTCCTTTTGGAAAAGGAGCAGGAAAGGCAAAGGCAAAGGCAAAGGAAAAGGAAAGAGCCACAAATAACTCTTGCACGATACACTTTCCTTCCCACCGCACTGGCATCACACCATTACGCATGGCAGCGGCTCCGCCATATAGGTACACCCGCTTGCTCTCGCTACACAGGTACATTCCAACCCACCTACTACACACTCGCCACTGAGCAGCTCCACCATTTAGATGCACCTACCTGGCTCCCCTTCCACAACTCTTGGATTCGATATTTAGGGAACACATCTAACGGCTTCACCATATACAGTAGGTGCACCTGCCAGCCTTTCTTTATTTAATTTAAATCGGTTACGTTTGTTATGCAACATACCAACGAGTATAATGTTCTCCAATCCATTCGAGTGGTTTCACCATATAGGTGCACCTGCTCGATTGGGGCTTTGGGAGAGAGGAAAAAAAAAAACTGGGAGCTTTACCATATAGGTGCACCTGCCAGCTTTTTCATAGCGCGGCGTGTGGTTTCGCCATTTAGCGGCACCCACGCGCACGCTTCCACCCAATTTCTTCTTTCGGAGCACACTCGGCTAGCACAATTGTTAGTTTAAAAAAAAAAAACGTCTTCCTCTCTCTCTGTCTTTGAGGTCAACGCAAATGGTACGCCCATTTGTATGATAGCAAAGTTAATGGACTAATGCGCAGAGGGCTTTGATGAAACCCGAAGGAAGCATCTATGCCGGAGCTAGAAGTGATCAGCGGATACCATGAGATAGGCTTTGCGAGAGAGTTTGAACATTTCATCTAGTTGGTGGCCATTAAGCAGCAAAAAAGGGTTTCATAAAGAAGATTCGACTTACACCAGATAAGAAGTGCGAGGAAAACTCTCGAGCAACTCCAATCTGCAAGTGAAACGTGGTGAAACGTCAAATTGCATCCATCCAGATTCCGCTCAGTGTATCTTGGCTTGGCGAAGCGAAGACAGCGTAGAAAGTGCAGAAGCAGCCAAAGCGAAGTCAAGCCAGACAATGGTTGCAGCGCTATTCTAGAAGCGACACAAGTGACAGTAAAAGTCCGGCGCAAGGGCAGTCACTTAACAAGCACAAAACTATGCAAGGCGAGCAGTGACGGAGAGGAGATGGAGCAAGGATAACCCGAGGTAAAATGATTGGGAGAAGGACTAGTAAAGGAGTGTACTAAAACAAAGGTGGATGAGGATACACAAGAAGATTACTATAGATCTTTTTTTTAGAACCAAGGAAGTGAGAAATCAAAGTGTGGAACTTGTCATAAAACAGCATAAGGTTGAGAGTTACGTGAGGAAGAAGAATGCTAAGAGACGTTTAGCAGGTCGTCCACGGCAGCTGTCAGCATAGTTGGCATCGATATTACAGATCGTCAATGATAGCTGCGAAGCACAGGTGGCTCCAAGCGAAAGGCGCACTATATGGCGACAAGCTACCATTTTGGGTTGGAGGTACCAAGAGGTGCTGCCACGTTGGAGCGAAGCACCTTGAGACAAACCGAAACGAAAAAAGGATAGAGGAGGAGTCTGGAGGAAGAAGAAGGAGGAAGGATGAAGAGGAAGGAAAAAGAGAGAGGAGGAAGAAGAAGGAAAGGAGATCTCAAAAAAGAATAATTTTAAGATGTCGTGTTGATCTTCCTTCTGATAACTTGACGGTGCCTGTGTGGTCGGAAGCATGAACAAAAGTCTCGAATGACGTCCAGTAATGAAAGTAATCTGCAGCTACTGACTGCTGTAATATTATAAGTAGACACAGACGTATGCTCTGCTATTTGGTTGACTTTGTGAAAATAGGCATACAGAAAACATTAACCTCGATTGTTGTGTAGTTAGTGCTGATAGAAGAGCGACCGTTCCGACAACGACCTTCGTTGAGTCATGCAGCCATAAGAAAAAAAACTGGGAGGAATGATTTTTTTCTTCAAGAAGATTTGGCGTAGACATACAAGTCCCAAAGAGATTTGGAAGTCTAACTTCTGACAATGTGCGAGAGTTGAAGACCAGAGAAGAGATGTCAATTCAGCAGAGTTGAAAAGTAGAGTAGAAATGTTTTAGAAACTCTCCTCGTTCTCAACTTTCAGGCTCTAGGCGAAGCCGCCGTTTTCAATACGCTACTTATAGTGCTAGAAATTGTCAAGTAACTGGAGATCGTGGAAATGATGTCAAATCCGCAGCTTCTGTTGGATCAAAATGTGAGTTTCTGTGGTCAAAGAAACATTCAGCTTTTTCGGCAAACCAATGATCGAATTGATCAAGCATTGAGAACCAAATCGAGCCTCTTGGATCGAGTTTTGGAGTTCAGTTATTGACAGTGCACTGGAAGAGAAGATTGTAGTTCTTCTCAGTTTTCATGTGACATCGTACTAAACATTGAGTAGAATCAAGATTGCTTGTCTCTTTGTGTTTTGCTGGTTACTATCCTATTTGCTCGAATAACTATGTGGGTGTTTTTGTGGTGATGTCGAAGTTTTTCATTTTTTTGTTGTTTTGTATGATTTTTATGGTGGAATTGTGTGATGTTTCATTTGGTGGTTGTTTTTGTTGTGAGATAGATCGTTCTTGAAGTGTTGGCATTATTTGCTACCAGTCAGTGAGCTTGTCAGCTAACAGTCATTCACTCGTGCCAAATAATTGCCACATCCTCTCATCATGCAACGCCAGTGGACCTCATGCGTGCTCTCGGCGGTCCCATCACTAGCCCTTGCTCTAATGACTCGGAATGCCGGCGACCCCAGACTTGCAATCTTCAAATGGTACCCTTTCTTGTTGTTTTGTTGTTGGTTCGTTGTGGAACTTTGCAAAATCATCCAAAAGGCACTCTCTGGGAGACTGCTAACTTTATTTTGTGTTTCCAGATGACGTGTACAGGAAACCAGCCCTTGAGCCAAACTGTCCAAAGCAAGCTTTCTTTGCGCGCCTGCACTCTCAAGAAGACTGCAACGTGGTTGCAGCTGACAGAAGGGTAAAGCCGCCCGGACAACGAACCTGTTGAGTCATGTAGCATCCAGACGGAAAAAAATCTTAATCATGAACGTTTCACACAATGGATTTGAACGTTGTTTTCAACTGATGACTGGGAGTCTGCTTTGGCATGGAGGAGAAGCATTGAGTGTGAGAGCAGGCAGTGGAGTGGGAGGTTCAATAATTTAGGTTTGTTTGTTTTCTGTTGTTGTTGTTGTTGTTGTTGTTGTTGTTGTTGTTGTTGTTGTTGTTGTTGTCGTTGTTGTTGTTCTGTGGTTGTCGTTGTCGTTGTCGTTGTTGTTGTTGTTGTTGTTGTTGTTGTTGTTGTTTTCAGCGAGGAGATCCGCGTTTCTAGCCATGGATGTGCGACTGGATCCTGAAACTCCATTTGGACCAACATTTTTTTTTCGGTTGTCCACATCCATCAACTCATTTCTTGAAGAAACAACTGATAAGTTAATCAACTATCATCGTTCCTTCTTGGGGAATGTTGCTGGCTCAAACTCGTGATCAAGTTTTAACTGAACAGTTCCTCATCGCAGAGGCATTTCTGATATCTGACATTTTGGGGGATGGGTGATGTTGGTGGTGAAAATACTTGTATCATTAAGTGAAGAAGAAGCAGAAAAAAACTCGGTGGGTATTTGTTTCTCAGGAAAAATTGTTCCGTTGTGTTTGATACGGTCTTTGGACCCTGTGGCTTAGGAATCCATTTTTTTGTCTCAACCATGCCATTCAAATCTCTCAAATCTTCTTGGATTGACATTTTGTTTGATTTCAAAAAGGGTCCTGGGCGTTGATGTTGATTTGGATGATGATGATGATGATGATGATGATGATGATGATGATGATGATGATAATATTGATTATGAATATTATTTTTTTACCGTAATATTAGTGTTATTATTCTCATTTCTCACTTTTTCTACTAAATGATGCTGATCATTATCATCATGATGGTGATGACGGTGACAAGGATGAAGATGAGGATGTAGATGAGGATCAGGATGGGAATCAAGATGAGGATGTGTTTTTCGTTGTGAGCCCACGATTTCTTCGCAATGCCACCTTGACAGGCTTGACAGGTAAGCCGTGCTTCCATGGCGCCGAAAGGCTCGAGACTGCCAATGCAGACTGGAACTGGGAATGGGTTTGAAGCAGATTGATCGAATCATCTCTGGTGAAAAGGGATCTAGGGAATGTTTGCATTCTTTCCTGGAGGTTTGAGTCAAAGTTTCATGTCTGGTTACATTTCTTTTGCCAAGAGAGCTTCGCAACTGCCAATTGTTTTCGAAGTGAACGTTTTCATGAGGCAGATGTGTATCATCTATTCATGATGTTTCACCATCAACCAAAGCATGACAAGATGTTCGAGTTGTTGCCTGGTCCCAAAACCTGTGGCATTTTGCAGCGTGCTGGGAGACTTTTTGAGTTCCAAGTCGGGGATGTTTTTTGGAGGCCGTTTGCATTGATATTATTTCTGCTATCTTTACTTTGAGGTTTGAATGTTGCAATTACCAAAAAAGACAAATCGCAGTTTCTTTGGGAGTGATATGGGATTCAGAAAAAATCGGCCAACAAAAAATCAAAAGAATGTTTGTTACACCCCCGAAAACTAACATGTCCCCTAAAAAAGGGATTAATTCAATAGGAAATACATCTTCCAACCATTGATTTTCAGGGGACATTTTAGTTTTCCGGGGAGTATGAAGACAAAAAAAATTATGGCAAAGCACCAAGCGCTTCCTTCACAGCACCATCGCCAAGTCGCGAAGCACTGCCAAGCTACTCAGCCATGGCGCTGGAGTGGGGTGATGAGTTGCTGACGAAGCCTGAAAGGTGTGCGACAAGATTGTTGGATGAGATTGGTATATGCATATATATATATATAGATATATGTATATATGTATATATGTATTTTTGTTCGATGTTTTATCATATTCTTTTGGACAGGGTTTCTCGGAGATTTCAAGATCTCGAAGATGATCCCTTGATGAAAGCTCCAGGGTGGAGGGGTTCGTAACAACCGTTGAGTGGCGCCCCAGCACGCCACGAAAACGACCATGCCAACCCTGAAGGTGGGTTGGTTGCGGTTTCCTCCAGGTGTTTTGCTGAGCTGCATCGCGCGAGGGCTGCTTACCATACTGGCTTGGGAGGCAACTTTGAATGGGAGGCCAGGAAGCTGTTGAGAATCGATGGCTGCAGCTGAACAAATGGTCGCCTTTCAGGTGCTGAAAAACCAAGCACCTGGTGGAGATGAACAACTCAGAGTTTTGGGTAAGGCCGAGTTTTGGGGGAAGTCTGCCGAGTTGTTGTGATGAAATCTTAGTGCTCCCTGAGTCCTCAGAAGTCCATAATGATACAAGTGGAAAATGGGTGTATCTCCAATATTAGTTTCCTTTCATGATTATGGGAGAAAGGGTATGTGATATGTCTTCTTTCAACATCCTTAGCGTGGATAGGTGGATCGACAGAGTGATCCTATCATGCCAGAAGTTGAGCTGGTGATTTACTTGTCCTTTCGTGGAACAGTTCCTTGGCGTCAAATGTGTGCAGCTTTAGATTTCATTGGAAAAGGCCTTATTTATTTGGTGAACTATGCATAGTTGTTGTTTCAAGACTTGGTGATACTTCTTTCTCTTTGACGTACAAATTGCAATTTCTACAACAAGTTCTACATCTTCATCTTCATTCACTGAACGGAACCGTGGTCTCCTTGATGGCGCCTTTGTATCAAGGTGAGCCAGGAAAACATGGTGACAAATCTGCAGGCAGAATTGGTACCTTTGAGCTTGGGGAATGGCACTGGATTTGTGCATCGTGGCTTTCAGGCACCTTGATTGAGATTGGGATCCATGGTCACACGAAGAGTGGAAAATAGCAACTACAATGGACTTGGGATGAAATGATGTGACAGATGTGTTTAAGGCTATCAACCATCCGGGAAAAACACCTCTTTGATTCAAAAATCACTCTGATTTTTTGACATGTTCTTTGTTGTTTTTTGTTTCTTGTTTGGAACCCACTGGAACCTCGGTGAAACACCTGTGCAGGAGGCCTATTTGGCACTTCGGAAAGACCTCTTGCAGAAGCCACCGGGCCAAACGATGGGGTCTTATTTGGCACAGGGGAATTTCCTGCCAGTTTCCATGCCACCTTCCTTTTTTCCTTTATGGATCTGAATTGGAACCATTCTCGTTTGCTGGGAGATGTCCGGATAAAGCTTTTGGAAGAAGACAGGTAGATTGGCTGCAAAATAGACAGATATCATATAGATATCTCCCACAACTCTCAATTCGGGTGACTTTCTTGGGGATCTACCATTTTGATTGGTACTGTAGTCAAAAAAGTAGTGTAATCACTGAATGAGCTGTACTTCAGGGGCTTTGGAAAGAAATAGTTCATGACTGAAGCAATCAAAAGATGACATGATGATACTGTTGATGGAAGAAATCCTGCAACACCTGGGATGTAAAAAAACTTGTAAATAATGCGATAAACTACCTATCAACTGGTGCAGGACTTCCTCCATCAACAGTATGTCCCTTTTGTCAGGTTGGATTCTTTAACTATTGCACAAAGCGACCGGCTGCAACCTGCTGCAGTACTGGTGCGTGCCACTGGGCATAGCTTGGGTGGTGCTTTAGTACCTCGGCTGATGTTGATGAGTTCAGAGGTGTGAGCATCCAAAGAGCTGTGTTGTTGTGTTTTTTCAAAATGGAATTTGTTTCCGTTCAAAAAAATTGAACAACAAAAGGTCTGAGTTTGAGCCATTCTATTATTCAAAAGTTTCTGATGAAGTGGCATCTCACATTGTTTCATAGCAATATCCAAGGCCATGATGGCATGCCCGGGGCCTCAGTGACAAATCATCCAATCACTTTGGGTTTGTGAATGATTTGCATGGTCAAATTTGGCCAATCAGACTTTAGCCCCTTGGTGTGTCTCCACTTCAACACAAAAGGTTGCTTCTTTGATGGCTTTGAAAGTAGAGTCTTGACCTTTCAACAAGAAAACGTTTCAACACCATGTATATGTGGCTTTAAATTGGTACAACATAAAATATCCCAACAAATTGGAAGATTTCAAAACAAAGGACCCAACAAATTGCTGCCTCCCCAGAGGTTATGACCTCAGCAGCTGCCGTGGTTTTCGCTGCGAATGCGTGACTTGGGGAGCGCCAAGACTGGGAGATGCGAGCTTTGCCCAGCTTTTTAAGGAGCAAAAAATCAAGTTAGCGCGAATGGTTAACAGGCAACAATGTTTGGGGATGGTTTGGGGATGGTTTGGGGATGGTTTGGGGATGGTTTGGGGATGATTTGGGGATGGTTTGGGGATGGTTGGGATTTGCAAATTTTTATGTGGAAATTGTTTGAGAGTCCAGGTGGTCAAATTTGATTGTTTGAGTTGTTTGGATTTGATGTTGCACATTACATTGCAACCGTGACATCATGAAGAAGTGACAACTGAGGTATAGAATCAAGTCTCAATGAAACTTGAGGGTTGGGTTGAAAGTGGCTAAACAAAAATCTTCCAGATATTCCTTGCTTCTTGTTTTTGATTTATTCCCTCAAACTTGCAGGTTTGATGTGGTTCCACGACTCCCATCCAATCAAGAGGATGAGGCACCTTGTGGTTTGAAGGATCTGAGGGTGAAGCTGCTGTAGGTTTTAAGGCATCAATCATGATGTAAATAGGACAAGATGGGTAAAGGATATCAAACAATGTACTGTAATTACACCTTTTCTGCTAAGGTATCTAAATCTAGGTGCTTCTTTTTTTAGATCCCAGCCTTTTGGTGAAACCTTTTTTCCCTGGGCTGACTTTTGGTCCATTTACTGCTGGACTCAGGTAAGCGGTGATCAGGGCATGCTGCAACAGCGAATTCACTCGTGGTTGGGTGGTGTGCAAGAACGACGCAATGCGAGCGGCTACGTGCACTTTTGTGCCCCTATGGAACGGGCCCTCGGAGTTGACGTTGCTGGTTTGGGGTCGGTAGAAAGTTTTCCCCATTTTTTGGGGGGAACGGGAAGCGAAGTTTTTTGAGAGTATAGTATATTTATGTATGAATTATGCATCAAAATCTCCCAACCTTCTAATCTATACTTATTATATACTTCAGCATATTTGGCCCACAATTTGCGAAAGGTTTCCGGTTGATCTCCTGCAGGACTTGGATGCTACCGCCGCTGGGGCAGCTTTACACTGGGCCAATGCTGCCCGAGTGGCAGCCACTTCGTTCCTTTGGTGAAGATTTCTTCGGCTCCAGTGGCAAACGGAACCAGTTGGGAACGTTGTATATGCTGTGTAAAACCATAAAATGGATAAATCAGTAAGGTAGTTGGTAGTTGGGTAGTTGGTGGCTTTTGCACCTAAGTGGCGTTTCTTCTTTTGATATAAGAAATGGCTGGCAAAAGGGGGTGTCTCCCAACATCTTCAGGTTTTCCAAGCTGCGGAGCTCCCGCGCTACAGGCAGTGGGGGGGTTGAGCCGAAGCTACTATGGGCGGTCACTTCCTTTTGGATACCATTTTTCCATTTCTACATTTCTGGATCATCACCTTTTTGATGTTGCAAGAAACAACCTGAATGAAAAAGAAGGGGAAAGCACTGACAAGAGGTTTTTTTTTTCATTTTTTTTGGTGAAATGGTGTTTTCCCTTTGAAACCGGAAAGACAGATTGCTTCAGAGAGTGTGTGGCAAGCGCCACCATTCCTGGAATTCCCTTTCGGGATAGAAATGGATGATTTCCAGTGGGGATATTGCCCAGGTGCTACCACCTCCGCAACATCCGTGTCGATGGCGGCGGAGGAGGTGGCGAAATCGGCGGAGGCGTTGTTTCCTCACAGGACGCCATGGGGGGGTGGGACCATGAGAGATGAAGGGACTGATGATTCTTAAGTGGTGGGAGGTTAAGATGTTTGAAATTCTTATTGTATCAAACTTTCTCGCAAATTTGTTCTGGGTGTGAGATGCATTAATCCACTTGTCACATTTTGTTGCCCAGAAAAGGAAACTTTAATTCTGTGCACCCCAAGTATGACTTGATTTTCGTCTCGAGTGGCATCAACCAAAAACATCCTCATATCTTCACCATTCCGACTGCATGGACCTTGCAACTAGTGTTCTCTGCAATTCATGTCATCCAGTTTCACAGTACAAAGCTATCAACTCCAAAGGCACCAACAGCAAAACACGACAAGTTCCAATATGAAGTGAGTTGGCAAATCCAATCATTCAGAAATGCGAAATGAATGGAATGTTTTTGAAACGACCTCCAAAGGACAGGAAACCAACAGGGAAGCCGACCCTGACAGGCTCCACAGCTATGAGCGTAACTTAGCTTGCCGCCTGGGTGGCCCTGGCATTGCATTACAAGCAGCTTTGAGTTTGGCCAAGGAGGGATATCAGGAGATGGGAAGTGGTGTGGAACATATGGAAAAATAGGGTGGTGGGCAGGTGCTTGAGGTATGTGTGACAGTAATGCCCAGGGTTTGGTGTGGAGGAAGGGAAAGCCCCAAAACCACCAATGTTCCCTTAGGAAAAGAGGTCTGACTATACATTGTTTTTTTTGATGTTCATCTTTGGTAAGGAAAATAAAGGTACTGGACTTCCACCTTCTGACTTCTAGATGTTGGCTGAGCGCAGGAAATCCGCAGAAACAGCTGAAGCTTCTGACTTTGAAAGTATGTGCCGATGGTTTTCAGCTGTGATATCAACCATCTAATGGGCCGAAGATCGATGGCGTTGTAAAATCAAGATGAGTTTTAGGTCAAGCAGCTCTTGTAGATGGAGAAGGATAGTACTTAGCTCCAGAGAATCACTTGAACTCATCAGATTTCAGGATATTCTGCTACTGTCTCAAATATTTCAGGATGCCTGGGATGTTGAAAACTGTCCGACCCGCGTTTTGCGCACATCATTTCACTTTTGCATCTACAGTACGTGTACCTCTGTTGTAAATGGAAGCTGAACTCCATGCCGTTGATCGCTTGGACGGGTGCATGGAGTTCAAGCAGGTTCTTCGATGCTTTCAAGCAGAAACATGTGCTTGGCATCTTGAGAACTTTTTCAGATGAACGCCGTGTGCTGATCAGAAAAGGTTTGGTGTCCTTCGGTGTCCATGTGGAATTTCAGTAGTCAGTAGTGTATGAAAGATGGAAAATATGTAAGGGCGTCCAGGCTACTATTGGGTTGCGATGATTTCTGTAAAAGGAAACAAGTATTCAATACACCAAAGGGACTAAAAGGGCCAAGTTTAGGATACTTGAGGGGACAAACATTCACTAATCACTGACACGTTGGCATGACATGTTGATGAGCAGGCCAAACTCACCCTTGGTGGTGGCACCCAACTGGGGGATTGGTAGAGATGGAGGGGTATGATATATGGCTAGCTGGTGCCTGGAAGGGAGCGATTTTGGGAGTCAGGAGGTTAATCTTACTGTATCAATGTGGAGTTTCCACAAGATTTGGAATTACATCAGAGATGTTGGAGGCTTTGTTATAGTAAGCAATCAAAATTGGATAGACATACTGGCTAGTATGCAAGAGGTGAGTATCAGGTGACATGGATAAAACTCTTGAGTAAGCCTCAGGCCTTCACTCTACTGCATGACATCTCTAAACCAGCTTCATCTTCTGAAAATAATCATCATATTTTTTTCCCTTCTCCCCAAACCAAAGATCATCATGAAACAACTCACTGGTGCTGCTGATTTTTTGCCGCGAAAATCTTGCCTTCGTCTTCTATGGGTTTGTTGCTCCCTAAGGAAAGGAGTGAACCTCGGTGGTTGGCTACTTTTGGAGCCCGGCCCCTCCGCACCGCTGAGCTACTGGTCTTATGGGGGTTTGCGTGAAGCTTCCCGGGTGTAGGTTGTGATAGATGAGACTAGTGGAAACTACTAGTGATTACAGCTTTCTGAGTGTAGAGAATAGAATTCAAATGAGCAATGAACAAAATAAAAAACCTGGTTGTTTAGGGTTTATAGGGGATTATATTATCCAGTTATGTGGGGATTATAAGAAACCATTATAAGGATCCCTCTTTAACAACCACTATAATGAAAAGTAAGAGGGTTTTTTCGTGGCTCAAATATACTTGTTGATGTGTTGGTCTTTTTGTCAATCGAATGATAGGGATCAGCATCTGATGTCAATGAGGCACCGGTCGCTGCGAATGGGACTTAATGGAAACCTTGAGAAGACGCCAGGCCTTCACACGATGGAAGACTCGGTGAGGAAAAGATGATATTCTGTCACCTCTAAGTGGAATCTTTTTTTTTACAGATAGCATTGAGATGTATACACTGTGGTTAAGAGTTAAGATATATATATATATATTTGTATTTCTTTCGGGAGGACTGGGTAGTATGTTACGTCCAACAACCTCAAAGAATTGAGGTTCCTGGCCTTTGACTTGGATGTGTACCCTCACCCAGCATCTATGCATTGACACGGGTACGGCTTCGGTAAACCTGAAAGGCCTTAGACGTTCTGCACAGACATCGTGAGACCTTTATTCAGAAGGAGGACTGCCAAGACTTTGGTGCCTTGCTGGGTTGTTGGGAGCAGTTGAGACGTTTCGCTGTTCACTTCTTTGTGGAAGGACTTTCAGGCCATCAAAAACATGGGACTCAACGCTGTGCGTGTGTTGGCCTTGGCTTTTTTTGGAAGACTGTCGTGCGCGGGCTAATGGAGGTTTAAGTTGTATAGGATATCTAGATCAGATCTTTTGGTTCAAGGATCTTTCAGCAGCGATCGACCAGTCGAGCCTAGCTTAGATTTGTCCAATATTTTGATATACTAGACTTAATTGCATTCACTAGACAGTCCAAAGGGTGGGCTTGTGCCAATGAGAGTAGAAGATAGCGTTCTTCCTATCCACAAAGCATGCAAGACAGTGTGAGCATTCAGTTTTATTCTTCCCAGCGGGCATCTGGGTTCAAGCCTTACTTGGTATAGAGTTGACCTACTCATTCCCCAATGAAATGTCGCAGATCTGGTGGCAAACGACTTTTCATTTGCTTAGCTTTGATCTCTTGGATCTGTCGAATGCATGGCACGGGTCATGTCGTGAAGCCCTCAGTGTCCTTGAGTCGTACAGAGATGCGGCAGGTGCAGGCAGCTGTAAGGGCGAAGGCATTGGATGCCATTGCAGGAGGCAAGTTGCTGCCAGGAAAAGAACTGGAAGCTTGAAGTTGATGAACAGATGTTATGATGTAAGTCTTTGGTGGTTTGGTGTTTTCCAGTAGAACCTCTATAGAGGTTGGGGGTTTGGTTCTTGCAGTTTGTGGAAAATATTACATTTTGCTGGTTAGTACCCTTCCGGAACCACATAACGAGATTTGCCAGTTTCAACCATACCTTTGTGGAGCATTGGGCCACCGCGTTTTAACTCTTCATCAAAAACCAGTAGAATTTGTATCTCCCACCATTTTTGAAGAAGACCATGATACAGCAACATCCCTCAACTCACCATCTCCTGAATATTTTGGGTACCCCACAGCTTCTGGTGAATCCTTTCCAACCATCAACCAGCCAAAGAATCCACACTTGGAAGCGCCTGAGGAATTGATATCCGCCCTGGACCTCCACACAGTTCCCTGGAGCCAGGTCCCAGGCAGGTTGCATCCAAAAAAAGCTAAGTAGACCACTTTCTTCGCCCAACAAAAAAAACACTTTTTTGTTGCGGTTCGGATCATTGTTTGGAAATTTGCATCTTCTTTGGCCGAATGGAGTTGGGTTGGAGCTTCACCGATCTCCTGCGAGGACACTTGAAACGGCAACTAAACCTGCCTTTGAGGGACACAGGCATCGATTCCTTGGCGTTGAATCTGACCTTAGCTGTGCAGGCAAAGGATTATGGTGGTGCGGTGCCATTGAAAGAGTGCCTTTGGTTTAAAAAGTGGATGGTTTTTGTAGATTTTGTTGGGAAGTGTTGATGGGTAGGAGTTGCTTTTTTTGTTCATCTACTCGCTTTATATACTCTTGTTGTGTGTCCTTGCGCAACCTTAGGGATCTTAGTATCAGGTGTTTTGACCTTTATGGAAAATAGAGCTCGTTGAGCAACTTCCACCCCTTCCATGTCCTGAGGCTAACGACCTTTCACTTCATGGTCAAAGCCGAAAATTCATCCTTGAAGCCTTGGGTGAAGCAGCTCATCGTAGCAACCAACGAGACCACGCGGCTGCCGGAATACTGGCAACAAATGAGTGAAGCAATTCATAGGAAGTACACAGCAGCAGAGATCAAGGCATGGCGATGCTTGGTGAGTTTGTGGGAAACATCATGGCAGTTCTTTTTTAAAAGAAAATGATGGAAAGTACTTTTAACATTTCAAAGAGTGAACATGAAAGGAAACAATGGAAACCATACATCGTGGCACGTGGGTGTTAACGTACTTTGAGCCAATAATTTTCCAGCCTCCTTTGTCACCTCAGCCCAGGAGAGGTTGCCCAAAAACAGCGACCTCCGAAACAGATCTCCCCGCAATCGCGCAGCAAACTGCAACGTTGGCCACACCAAGTTGACTGTGTAAAACGTTGCCACGATTTCCTTCGAAACAGCTCAGAGCGCGACTTTTTTGTTCAAATGGCTACGGGGGCGGGGAAGAGTTTAGTGATGTTGGATTTGTTGGCACACTTGGAGCATGGGAGACGGGCATGCGCCATGGTGCCCAAATTGGATTTGATGGAACAGTTGGCGCAGCTGTTGGAGAAGACGCTGCCTTTGCGCATATCACGGGTGGGCACCAATCATCCTGCAAATTTGGATGCTGATGTCTTCGTTTGTGTTCGAAATTCAGCTGGGCAGCTGGAGAATATTAACTTTGGATTTGTTGTTGCTGGATGAGGCTCATCATTATGAGCCACCGCCACCTGGTGACATGGAAGATCCAAATATCAGTGCTAGTATCAGTGGCATTCATGCCAGACGTGTCCTCTCCCTCCATGCCGCCAAGCGAATCTTCTTCACCGCTACTCTCGTGCGGAACGTGCCGGATTTCGATTTCGGGCTGCGGGCCGCCATAGAAGCTGGTGTCATTAAGGACTACACGGTGATGGTACCTGTGGTGACTGAGGGAGACCCAAGACCCAGTTTGGTGAAGTTGATTCAGACGATGTTGCTTTTCTTTGCTTCAGCTTTTCAGATTTTGAGTGGCTTTCTGTAGATGGTAGATACTGCCCCCTGCATGGTTCTGTTGGTAGTGGCAGCAAATTAGACATATATCTCTAATGTATCCCAATACAATGTAGACCTTTTAGGTTAAAGACGAAAGCTGTCCACTCTCCAGCCATTCAATTCATTGAAGAAGCCAAGGCCTCTTGCAAGAAAGATCCTGGCGTTCTGCAACACTGTGCACGAAGCTTTACATTTTACCCGAATGCTGTTGGATGCAGGCATTCCAGCCGACCATTACAATGCCCAAACATCGGCCCAGCAACGGCAAGACATCCTATCGAACTTCCAAAGTCGCGAAGTACATGGGGGAATTCGTGTGCTGGTGACGGTGGACGTGTTGAGTGAAGGGGTGGATTTGCCTGTGGCAGATACTTGCTTGTTTGTTGCGCCGAGGAGAGACATCAGATTACGGCAGTGTGTGGGAAGGGTTTTGCGAAAGCATCCAGAGAAGATTGATGCTGCTTGGCTTGTCGGAGTTTTTGTGGAGTTTGTTCCACCTTTTGGTCCTTCTTTTACATTCACCCTGACATGGTTCAAAAACAGTTTCAATTTTTCTTTAGCAGTTGACACCAAGTTGCACAGCCTAGGCTTTGGTCATTGCTCCTCCCGTGGTACAATATGCAAACAATTCCTTGATAGAAGATCCCGAGCTTGGCCATCTCCTCGCAGATCTGGCAACTTCAGATAGCGCTTTTGCCAGCTCCTTATCAGCTGATTCCTTTGGAAAGAGTGGACGAATAGGGATATTGACAGGAGCCTTAGGGACAGAAGGATTGAAGGTATCGGCCAGGGAAGCTGCTGCTCGCTTGTTGCGAGTTTCGGTATTTCCACGAATTTTGGGACTAAGCAGAGATGATGACAATTGGTGCAGAGGCATTCAGGAGTTTGCTGTATTTAAGGCGATGTATGGAACAGCGCTGGTACCGAAACAATATGAGGCTGCTGATTTCAAGCTTGGGCGTTGGGTAAGTAACTGGCGACATCACAGAGATGAACTGAGCAAGGAGAAGATCAAGCAGCTTGATGACATGGGGTTTGTGTGGGATGTTGAGGAGCACAAGTGGCAGCAAGGTATTCGAAAACTGGAAGAGTACAGGTCTGAGCACGGGGATCTCCTAGTTCCCCAATTACATGTGACGTCGGATGATTTCAATCTTGGGAGTTGGGTAAGTTACAGGCGGTATCACAGAGACAAACTGAGCAAGGAGAAGATCAAGCAGCTTGATGACATGGGATTTGTGTGGGATTTTGAGGAGCATAGGTGGCAGCAAGGTATCCGAAAACTGGAAGAGTACAGGTCTGAGCACGGGGATCTCCTAGTTCCCCAATCACATGTGACATCGGATGGTTTCAATCTTGGGAGTTGGGCAGATAACAGGCGTAATCGCAAAAACAAACTGAGCAAGGAGAAGATCAAGCAGCTTGATGACATGGGATTCGTGTGGGATGTTGAGGAGCATAAGTGGCAGCAAGGTATCCGAAAACTGGAAGAGTACAGGTCTGAAAAGGGAGATCTCCTAGTTCCCCTGTTCANATCAAGCAGCTTGATGACATGGGATTCGTGTGGGATGTTGAGGAGCATAGGTGGCAGCAAGGTATCCGAAAACTGGAAGAGTACAGGTCTGAAAAGGGAGATCTCCTAGTTCCCCATTTGCATGTGACATCGGATGGTTTCCAGCTTGGGAGTTGGGTAAGGTACAGGCGCATTGAGAAGCGCAGAGATAAACTGAGCAAGGAGAAGATCAAGCAGCTTGATGACATGGGATTCGTGTGGGATGTTGAGGAGCATAGGTGGCAGCAAGGTATCCGAAAACTGGAAGAGTACAGGTCTGAAAAGGGAGATCTCCTAGTTCCCCAATCACATGTGACATCGGATGGTTTCAAACTTGGGAGTTGGGTAAGTTACAGGCGCATTGAGAAGCGCAGAGACAAACTGAGCAAGGAGAAGATCAAGCAGCTTGATGACATGGGGTTTGTGTGGAATGTTGGGAGCACACGTGGCAGCAAGGTATTGGTAAACTGCAAGAGTACAGGTTTGAGAAGGGAGATCTCCTAAATCCAAATCGTTCGAGATGTTGGATGGTGTTACCCTTGCATAGAAGGTCGTCTCATACGTGCTGTTTGACGAGCAGGTGAACTGAAGAAGAAAAAGGATCAGTGCGTGGCATGTTGAGGAGCATCCGTGGCAGTAATTTGGCTGGCCCATCTCGATGCATTTGCGTCCTTGCAGTGAGTTTTGATTTAGGTTCCCTTTGGCTACTGGATCGTGTTGGGCCCCAGCCATGGCGATCCGTACGAGGCGCTTGCATTTGGTCATCTAGTTTTGGGTGAGATGATGTCGATGGTTGTGTGCAAATCCAAAAAAGACCGGTGCTTCAAATCTCAGTTTCTACAGACAGAACATTTCCACCTGTTTTTCCATTTGTCCCTTCCATTTGTCCCCTCTTGGCCCAGAAAGCCACACCCATCCCCATCCCAATTTTGACCTCCCCCACTCTTCAGGGTCCGGCTCTCAATTACTTGGATCGCGCTGTGCAGTGGGCAGAGGAGTGTGACCTGGAGGCTTGGGTTTTACTGCTGCTGTTTCGTCCCGGTGATTCGTTACTTGCAGTTAGGGAAAGGTGCAGATTAAATCTAAAGCACATGCTACTAGGACATGATGGTTGTGGGAAGACTTTGGGAATGGGTTTGAGGCTTGGCAAGCCAAACAAATAATTGATGGACTGGTATTGCTTGTGCAATTTGGGACCTGCAAGCGTTTTCTTCGACACAAACGGACCAAAATCAAACATGTTTTGGATGGGAAACCTTTGCTGCAATCACGCTCCGCTCCGCCCTGGTGCTATTGGAGGTGTTGCTTGACCTCCATGGTTGCCCGGGTGGTGAGAGTCTGCGAAACCCAGAGCTTGAACGGGAAGGAGCATGAGCTGTATGAAGATTGCAGAGCCCTTGAAGACTGAAAGGCTTATGACCATGTTTGAAGTGGTTCCGAGACAACTTTTGCACTTGGTGGTGCAATCTTTTTGCGTAAAGTTGTAGTTTACGTGTGTCCTTTTGTAAAAGCAATTCCTTGAGTGACGTGTGCTTGAGTGTGTGTCTTCTCGCATTCAGTTCAAGGGTCAAAGGTATTCGTCTGGAGAGGTGAAACTTGTTGCATATACTGTACATAAAGTACAGTAAATGCTCCCCGAAAGATTAACATGGAACCTGAGAAAACACCCCTGGAAAAGGAAAGTCATCTTCCAAACCATCATTTTCAGGTTCTATGTTAATCTTCGGGGGTGTATACGGTATATGATTTACCATATATCCAGTATATACATATTTCAAGACCCTTACCCACATTTACCTCAAAATTTCTTGGTTTAGCATGCCATAGGCAGTTCCTTGGATGATAGATGTTGCTTCCACTTTTTTGAGGTCCAGACGCCCCCTGTGGCCGTGTGCACCGGGGATGGGTTCCTTGGTGATAATGGCTGTGATTGGTAGTGCTGGTGGTGGTTGTGGTTGGGCTTGCACCCGGTAGTAGACATTTGTCAGTTAAATTAGCATGGGTTGCTGTGTCCATTGAATGTATTCCTTTGATGGTACACAAGTTTGAAAGGTTTATTGAGATGTCTGCGATTGTCTTTTCTTTTAGCAGCTGTTGAACGACTCTTCTTAAGATCTTGACAGCGCATGATGTGGTGCTGAGATTGAAGCATGACACTTAGGACTGGACGTGCTGGAGAAGATCTGAAACTTTGCAAGCTTTAGAGGCTGGAGTGCCGCGGCCCTTTTGAGGAGTGGTGAGGTGGTGGATGATTTTTTGTATAGGTTCTTCAAGCCCCAAAGTACACATTTTGAAACATTTAAAAACTCCCAACTCCCAACCAACCAAAAACAATATAAAATCTCTTCTTTGATTGTAGTTGGCCTTTGAATTTTGATAAAGGCACTTAGTAGAGTTAGCTGTCCTGCGGCATCACTTTAAGAAATTGGCAGGATGCTTACCAATAACATTCCTCTGAAGGATTTGCAAGCAGCCACCTATGAACAATCTGTTCCCCCCTGAAATTTAACATAGATACCAAAAATGATGGTTTTTCAGATGCATCTCCTTTCAAATACGGTAATTTGGGGGTAATCCACAGCTTCCCAATCTGAACGAATCTTTGACAGTCAGTGACATCTCATGGTGTTTTTGGAGGTTGTAGCTCGAAGATATTGCAACCGACCAAATGTGTGGAAGCTGAGGTTTGTCACATTCGATTGCAATTTGTTGATGGTTCGAGGTTTGACTTTTACGGTAGTTGATCCCTAATTTTACGGTAGCTGACTTTCTCTCTTCGATAATTGAATGTAATTATGAACTTGCCAAAAAACTGATCCCTTCCTTTACCTTCCAAAAGCCAACTTAGTTCCAACAGAAACATTGGGATTTCCCACCAAGTTTTGTGGACGTCGCAACCCAACCTCCTCATGGCATGGCATGTGCTCCTCCCAACCAATCTAAGGTCAAGGGCCTTGCAGTGTGCAACGAGCCATCGCGAACGATTCCTTCAAAAGTCTTAGCTGAATTCTACGACCAGGCCAGTTTGGTAGATGAGAGTTGATGATCATCATGCAATAAAACACAGCAAATATGTAAAAGTCCTTTAAGTCTCATAATAACCTTGGTGAAGTTTTTGTTTTTTGTTGCTGCAACACAAATAGATGTCACCTTGTAGGTGTTTTTAGCCATTAGCATTCCTGGGAAGGCTGTGAGCGTCATTAGGGCTTCCGGGATGACAGCGGATCGGGCCACAACCGACATGTTTTTTCGCTTCCAAGCACTGGGCCTTGGAAACTTGAGCGTTTTTTTCCCTTGGACAAATCTTTTGCAGCCAATTTATGTCATGGATTGACCTTGGAAAAATTACATAGAAAATATCATAGGACTCTCTTGAAGATTTGGTTTGTTGTTGGAAGAATGATAGTTGGTTGTGTTTCAGGAAGATCATGTTTTGTGCATGTTCAAAATCCGTTGTATTGTTAGGCACTTTGCAGGTGAGGTGCTTGTTGCAGCTGTCTAGATTTCAAGTCCACACTGACATGCCAGTCAATTTTAATGTGTGGAGGGATGGTAATGAGTTGCAAGTTGCCAGGTGGTCACATCCATTTGTTGATTCTTCTCTTCGATTCTTGTGGCACATGAGAACATGAAACAGATCTAAAGCCTCTAGCGTTAGGAAGGGCAGAGGGATCTTTCACGAAATGTGGCTTTGTACTTGAGCAAATTGCAGACTCATTGGGGAGACTTCCTTGACAAGCAGAGACCAAGAAGGGTACGTTCTTTCACAGCCTCTTCATGGATGAAACTTCATTTGGCCACCTTCTCCTTCACACACCTTTCTTGGCAGACTCCCATGCAAAGAAATTCCACCACCAACCAACTAACCAACTGTAAACCCAACCATGTCCCGAGACTTCCCAAAAAACACCTAACCTAACAGAAAGGGTAGGATCACACATCCTTGCCATCATCCCACCTGGCCTCATGGCGCTGGAGCGTCGGGCGACGCGCTGGCGGCAGTGGCTGGGCAGCGCTGTAGAGTTAGGCTAAGGTCAATAAAGGATGACACATCATCACCACAGATGCTGGTAAGATGCTAGATAGACGATTTGAGAAATCCATGCACCAGTTACTGTCAATAGACGTACTTGTGAGATGAATTGTTTGGATGTCACACTTTGTTGCTTGAGGTTTATTGCAGTGCTGTGTGCGTTGCTGGCACTAGGGCCAGGCAGGATACAATGTGTTGGCGATGAGATGATTGATTCAAACGTGGCTTGTGAGGAACGAGGTAAGATGGGCTGGATGTCCTTATATACGTCTTTGTTTAGTAGGCTGAAAACATGTATGGAAAACCGGTCTAGATTAAACTTTTTACACAAATATCATGCATCGGAATACTAGATCACACGTTATGAGACACGAAAGCTCCTTTGCTGAGTCCTTTCTGCCACTGGTGATGAATCGCTTCATCCTACGTTTCCAAATGGCCACCATGTTGCTCTGACAGGCAGCCTGTCCCGCGGTGCGCGATGGGACACCGCAAGTTGCAAACCCCTGTCGCAGCTGAAAAGCCTGGGGACCCTAGGAGTTGAAAGGTATATCAGATTGATTGTGCGGATGGATTATCCGGTCATCCAGTTATCCTATTGTTTTTTGATGATAGTTTATGATAGTTTCATTCATTGCATCATTTGCATCACTCAGTTGTCGTTTTGCCACTTTCCTTGGCCACGAGTTTTGTCCACGAAAGGTAGTTCAAAGCGTGGCCTCCAAGGCTTCTTCTCGTGGCTCAGCGATTGGCGGTTGCAAGCCGATGTGGGTCGTGAAGGGTGCCCTGTTCGGCAATGATGCCTTTGTTTAGTGGTGAGAATGGGAAAAGGTGAGCAACTGACCAACAAGTGTAAGACAGATTTGTTCTGGCCACTGGCTGTTAGAATTTCGACTTTTCTGCTGAGGTGGCGTGGCTCCGCCTTTTATGGCGTTGGGGAACATAACCTGCGATTGCATGCGCAAGGTGTCCATGGGTGCAGATGATAGAGGAACCATGGGGGAGAAGCGCGCATGTTTCACCTAATGTATAGGGCTGTCAGACAGAGGTATATGGTTCTACCCTGTGAAATGCTGCCAGGATTTGTTTGAAACTGAAGATCAACGACGGACAGATCTGACCGAAGTTGGAATTTTGGACGGGTTGCCCATTTGACGAGGCCTTTCCAGTGGAGCGCCATTGTTCTCGGAGGTAGGGGCGACGTTGAACCTGAAGCCGCAGGAGCAGACTCGGAAAAGGCAATGAGGTTTGTTGTATCATGACTGTATCCAAAAGATTTTATTTGATGTAGGAGTTTATATTTGGGACTAGGGATAATTCATAAAATGTTCGAAAACAGTTATAGGCTATTATAGGCATATCATTTTTTTAGATTGATCATTATGTTTTGTTGGAAACCCATAATCCCTTTCAGTTTTCTTCTGGGGTCACACCTGAAGTGCCGTTATGCAGGAAGGATCTCTGGTCCAAGTGGATGGATCTGTGAGTCGATCACATCCCTTCCGCCTGACCGGGCTGGTGAGACATCAGATGCTTGGGCCAAGGAGTGGAAGGATGGAAGTTTTGATAGATGTTTGGTTAGGTTCTGTAGAGTTACTTTTCAAAAAGTATATATATATATATCTTTGTATGCACGAACATTCACTTTAAGTATGTTATTGCAGCAACAAGATATAAATTAGATACACCCAAGTTGGTTTGGGAATGTGAACAGAGCTTGATTTCCCCTCTTGGCACCGAGGATCCAGCCCTTAGCCAACCTCACAGCTGTGCGTAGCTGGCCGGAGGGCTGCCGGAAACTCTTGGCTGTAGCTTGTCGGTGGAGGATGGCTTTCGTTGCATTAACTTGAGATGGGAGGGTTGGGGTGATGACTTTTTTTGCTTTTGGTATGATGTTTTGGGAAGCATCTCTAACTTTTGCACATTTGTGGGTGTCAAAAGATCGTCAAGGCAAAGTATTGATTAACTTCACCACATGCCGTCATTCAGAATTCAGCCATTTTGTGCCCACCACTTTTGAAGAGGCGGAGTGTAACCGGTGTAACCTGCAAAGGACATCAATGACTTCACATTTTGGGAGGAAACCACTCAGCCCAACCCAACAGCTACCCGAGTCCTTGGGGGCTTCAGCCTCCACCACTGGAGAGCGCATGGCGGAAACGGAGCTACGCCAGCCCTGTGGAGAGGAGCCCAACGTGGTTGGGTGGAGGTGGCATGACGTTGTCGGAGGTTCACCAAAATATTTTGGGATGGTATGAAAGAAAGCATCTAGCTTCCTTTGACACATCTGAGTTTCACAGGGGCTGGATGAGTGGAAGACTAGTCCCTGTATTTCAATCTCATAAAAACACATTCAAGATTTTGACTTCGACCACTTTTTGTGAATACTATATATTATATTGAAATTGGTCTTTAATAGCGACATGGTACTATAGACCAGGTACATACACCAATGTCAAAACTTCCAACTTGCTGTCCGACCCCAAACGCTCAGCATATGCATTGTGTTCTTCCAGATGATGAAAGGACTTGGACCTGGCCTTACGATTGCGCTTGGTGCGGCCCGCGCTGCGGCCACATAGGTTGTGTCGGAATAACGAGGGATGGTTCTACCTTTTGGAACTGTTGAGGTGAATGGAAGATGAAGGACGGAGATGAGGATGAGATGGATGAAGATTTGGTGAAGATTTCATAAAAATAATATGAAGATTCGGCTTAAGTGAGTTTCATGTGGGCGAATCACCTGAAATGTGTCACTTTCCACCTCGAGCAAATGACACACCTGGTTTTAAATTCCGCCGCTATTGAGAAGCCCTATTCCCGCTAGTAAGGCTCAAGTCACTTGAAGTGTCAAATGCTATGCCCAAGAAACCCCAGAATTTCGGATGATAGTTGAATACCACCGTTGCATCACCAGGTCATCCCTGTCTACTAGTGCTGAGGCGACGGCCTTGGGTCGAAACGGTGTGTAAGCTATAGAAGATGATAGGAAATCTGATGGTCACTTGAGATGACTAAAGACTAAAGATGGCCAAGCGGGGTTGTGCATGAGAGTTGGTGTGTCAAGGTTGGTCTACAATGTCAATGTCATTACATGTTTATTCCATTTTGAAAAATCGGCAGAACCCGCTTGTAAAAAAGCTGTCGAAGGCCAGCTACAATCTGGCTGGTGGAAAACTTGTCAGGGAGCCAAGGGTGCTTGCCAAAAACATCATCATCATCATCATCATCATCATCATCATCATCATCATAATCATCATCATCATCATCATCATCATCATCATCATCATCATCATCACCATGATATCCTGTTGATGGTTCAGAAAGCCCAAACAACCACCCAACATTGTCTAAAACCCGGTAAAGAACGGGATATTTACCATATCAACTGCTGGGTTTGTTGTGTCATCAACCATCCATGTGTGTTTCCAAGGTGGGCACCTTGACGAAACATGCGAAGGGTGGCACTCAAGTGGCTGCCTCCTATCGCCTCGGCAACGTCTGAGGTGTTTAAAAGGGGATGGAATGTGGGAATTAAGGTGTTGAGGTGTTGATGCTTTTGATGTGTTAATTTAATTCTCAAAACCCCAATGAAGATGACTTCTTGATGGATTTTCTTTGAGATATTTTTGAGATGTTTGAGGTATGGGTCGCAATGAAGGAACTACTTGTTGGAAAAGGGGGGGGGTGTGCGAAGAATGCTGAAGCAAGCTAGGCTTATCTAGTACACTGATTCTTGAATCATTTGAAATTTGAACGACTCATCATCTTTTTGGAAGCTTGCCTTTTTTTTCTGGAACCGCTTGCAACAGTTTCAACCACCAAACTTGGGTTCTGGATATGTCTGAATGCCTCACGGCTGCAGGCCATTCAACACGCCGGTCACAAGGACCGTGGAAGTTAGAGTGGAAGAATGACTTTTTGAAAGTTGCCACTGCAGTCACAGCCGCCTTTAGCATAATTAGAGGTGTTTCTGAAAAGACTGGTGCTGTTTCCAGCTGTTGTCGCCTTTTGCTGGTTGATGCTACCAACATAACCGCGCGGGCTCTGGTGGCTTTGACATTTGCAGTTTGGCAATCGACATTTGAAGCTTAAGATGTGGTACTGTGGAGTGAAATTGTGTGCCATTAGCATGGAAAAATTACAGAAGCAGATTGATGTAAAGAATCTGATGTACAAATGATGTTCATATGTTGGGTTCATCTTGCATTTGTGACACTATCATTTGCATACTTTTGAAGAAAGGATGTTCCAACTGAACTGAACTGAAAAGGATGATCCACCAAGATCCTCATGCTAGCACCTTCACTGATTTCTTTGGGGAATATGATCCCTGTGTTAAGTCTCTGGGAGGATGAGCTAAAATGATCATGATGGGAGTAGTTGGGCTTGAATCCACAAGAACGAAGGCGACATGGAATTTCACTCTGCGTGTGCTTGGCCTTTTGAGTACCCGATTCTATGGAGTTGCTTCGAAGATGGGTGATCCAGCCAGGATTGTGGGATTACATACTGTGATGCTAATTGATTCTATATAGCCTATTCTATTCTATTTCATGCTAGTGTATTCTAGTTCTGTTCTGCATTTCATCTCTCAGAATTTTGGTTTTTGACAAATCATCCCTTCTTCATGGAATTGTGAAATGGAAAGTATTCACTACTGGAGACGGGAAAGACACTCATGTGGCCATCTATTTCTTAGAAAGTCCGAAAGCCATGAGAGAAGGCGCTGGCGACGCTCCCTTCAGAAAAAGCCGCGGCGATGCCATGAACTGCTTCTGCAACATCGGTGTGTCTTCTTTGGAGCCACATCGGTATACACCTTCCCAATAAAACTCTCTTTAGAAGCATGGTACTTTTGCAGACTCCAAAAAACCATTTAAGGAAGAGACCTTTGTCAGTCACAGCACCATGTGCTTTCTACATGAACCCATGGGAGTTCTCTACCTTTCTTGGTTGGTTGGTTGGTTTATGGGGGGGGCTTCACACCCATTCCCATTTCGTTGGAAGATGATTGGTATTACAACCGCATCACCTTCGCCAGGTGACGGTGGTGTTGCCCGTATTTCAACGCAGCGTTCCGGAGTGACTTGGCCTGGTTGGAGTTGACACTGGTGGGGGAGTTGGGGAGGTGGAGTCTACAAGAGGAGCGGGCCCCTTACGATCGTTAGAAATGGGTTTTGGAACCCAACATAAATGGGTAGCTGTTTTTTTTTGAAATCCCCTATAAGTGGAGTTAAAAGTTACAACTTTATACTTTTACTGGTGACGGGGCCCAACTTGTAAAAGAAACCATCAAAATCAATGGAACAAAAATGATGAATTTTGCAGATGACTTGGAGTGATGCCTTTTTGTGATGGAGTGACCCTTTGCACCGATTTGAGGTTTGCAAAGACGTGGGGGGGCCCTACAGAGGGCTGGCAGTGGCTCTGACATCTCTTTCTTTAAAGTGGTTACTGGCATTGTTGTCTTGAAATGGATGATGCAGCAAATGCAGTACTTGTTTGGAAATATTGACAGTAGCCTGACAACACATCTGGAAAAGTCTCCCAAGACTTCCGAACTGGGTCCAAGTATTGTAACATCATCACCTTCAAGCTGCTGATAAAATTGTTGCATTCCAAATACCTTCCAAGGTGGGAGAGTGTGTCCAGTGGCCGCCATGAGAATTTCTGCTTCGACGTACCTCGACTGCACCAGGGGTGTGAAGCTGGTTGAAAAGCGTTGAATGGTTTGAATGGACGTCGGTTCGTCCTGAACTTCTATCGGAAAAAGGAAGGAGGAAAGGAAAAACATCCATCCAATTTGATCTTCAAAAGGCAGAATGTAAACTTAATGTAAACTATCAATATCTTCAGTTCTTCCGCCTTTTGACTACATATTTCTTGGTGGTTTTTAAGGTTTTCATCACTGGCCTTAGGTCCACTACTACCACTGCTTCGAAGATGAGTGGAACCGGATGACCTTGGCTGAGGCCTTTGGGTCGATGATTGTCTGAAAAGTACCATATCTTTTAATGAGGTAGGCCTTGTCACCACTTGTTGGAGAAGAAGATGTTGAAGATGATGATGATGATGATGATGATGATGATGATGATGATGATGATGTTGTTGTTGTTGTTGTTGTTGTTGTTGTTGTTGTTGTTGTTGTTGTTGTTGTTGTTGTTGTTGTTGTTGTTGTTGTTGTTGTTGTTGTTGTTGTTGTTGTTGTTGTTGTTGTTGTTGTTGTTGTTGTTGTTGTTGTTGTTGTTGTTGTTGTTGTTGTTGTTGTTGTTGTTGTTGTTGTT
>DF239999.1:137728-150472 GCA_000507305.1 Breviolum minutum Mf 1.05b.01
GTAGTAGTAGTAGTAGTAGTAGTAGTAGTAGTAGTTGTTGTTGTTGTTGTTGTTGTTGTTGTTGTTGTTGTTGTTGTTGTTGTTGTTGTTGTTGTTGTTGTTGTTGTTGTTGTTGTTGTTGTTGTTGTTGTTGTTGTTGTTGTTGTTGTTGTTGTTGTTGTTGTTGTTGTTGTTGTTGTTGTTGTTGTTGTTGTTGTTGTTGTTGTTGTTGTTGTTGTTGTTGTTGTTGTTGTTGTTGAAGATGATGTTTGAGTTCAGTGTTCAATTCACATCTATGAGTTTGAGGAGCTCATGATCAGTTGATTTCCAGATAATGTCAGACTATTGATGGCAAAAAAGTAAATTATCCGTGCACCTGTACAAGATGGTAATGCATATCTCTGGATATCCTTCATACAAGATCACAACATCACGTCAACACCATTCCCACACCATCCCCACCTATACCAACTGGATGACTTCTCCATCAACCGATCCAACCTGTGTTTTCCAGCACCTTCGAGCGGTCCAAGACCATGCGGAGGAGTTGCAAAGGTTGGGGGAGAAATGGGGGAAGGAAACGAGGGGACTCTAAAAGATGGAGAAGTTGAACAAGTTATCATAGGTAGAGGGTAAAATTGCATGATAGAGTGGAAGTTTGGAGATATTTTGTTCAGAACTATATAATTGGATGAACATTTCTTGTTCTCTGGAAGGTCTTGGAGATTCTTGACCATTGGAACTTGATTGAAATCCACTAGATTTAGTACCAACTTGTTGAAATGGTACATCCACCTCGTAGATTTCCTTCTCAACGTCGTAGATGTCATGACCGCTCCGCGACGTCGACGTCTACCGCGAAGGTTCCCCATGGTGGTGGGCGAGTGGAGTGTAGCTTTGGGTGGCCGTGGCAAGGCTGCGTTGCCCGCTTCACAGGTTGGGGGGGGTATGGTTGGTTGTTGGTTGTGAGGGGGTTATATATAAGCAGAAAAAGATCAGTGGTTTGTGTATTGATTGTAGGTCTTTTTCATTGCCCAGTTGATTGTGTGTTTTCTTTCGGTGGTGGTTTGAAGACTTGGGTGAACTTTTGGTTGAGATACTGGGTACTGTAGGTGTTTTCAAGCATATGTTTCAGTCTTGTTTGGATTTTCGTTTGGGTCAGGAAACTGCTGCCACAAGAGCGGACTGGCACTGAAACACAGTAACATAGCTGATGCTTTGGGGGTCCGCTGCATGAAATGGATCCGGCCANGAAGAAGAAGAAGAAGAAGAAGAAGAAGAAGAAGAAGAAGAAGAAGATGAAGATGAAGATGAAGAAGATGAAGATGAAGAAGATGAAGATCATCACGATGACCAAGATGAACAACAACGACGAAGGGACGAATGCATGATTCAAGACGAGTCAAGCTCGTCTTCTAGGCGATGGCGCTTTTTGGGCGACAGCAACTGAAAGCCTACGCAGAGGCAGAAGTACCCAATTCTTGATGATGCAGCTGAAGGGTTGGGAGAAGGATAGAACTACAGGCCCAGCATCACCATAAATGTCATTAAAAGTTTTAGAAGTTGAATATAGCTTTGAAGAAGATCATGGTCGCACTCATCAAAGAGTTGGACACAGAAGATTTTAGAAATCACCCTTAAAATGTCAGAAATTCATCACTCACTTACTTGGCATCCTCTTGGTGTGTTTTCTCGATTTTTTCTATTGAATTTGCAGGCCTCCCACGGCTGGTTCTTTTGGAACTGGCGTGATGGCGCTGGAATTGCTTGGGACTGCGGGTGGTGATGTGGCATGGGATATGTGCTTGTGGTTTGTGTTGGGGAAATAGTCACTTAAAGCCTCAGAGGACTATAGGAGGATTGATTCCATTAGAGTGATGGTGTGGTGGCTGCTACTCCCAGCTACCACGAAGACAACGATGACTAGGATAGTGATGGTGATGTTGATGGTCGTGACCATGGTGATAGTGATGAAGGTGGTGATGAGGATCATGATGATGATGATGATGATGATGATGATGATGATGATGATGATGATGATGATGATGATGATGATGATGATGATGATGATGATGATGATGATGATGATCAGGAATGATGATGAGGATTATGAGGATGAGGACGAGGACAACAGCAATGATGTGGATGCCGAGCAAGAGCTTTCGATTCTAAGACGTATCAAGTGGCTCATACCGCCATGCTCTTAGCCTGTCGGAAGAGCAAGTCTGTTTTGAGGGGACCCTTCTTGAGATTTGTATAACAAGAATATCCGTTCAATAAGTTAATGCGGAGCATTTTCACAATGTACATCTACTTCTATTTCCACCCTCACCCCGCAGTTGGACAGGACTATCGGATATGCTTTCAGCAGCAGTTGTTCGCTGGTGTCGCCCCAAGTTCCTGTAAAACTTACAAAGCGACTCAACAACTCAGCAACATAGCGAATGTATCATACAATAGGGGTGTGTACGTAAGACATTTTATTTGTAGTGTCAGGTCAAATTGAAATGAACCTTATGATACGGCACCAAACACAAAGGGGTTGCCCTGACTCTCGGTCTTTGTTTTGTAGCTTTACCGTCTTGGATGTCTCATTCATTTGGCACCTCGAAAGTGGAGGCCTGTTGAATGCCAGCATCATCTCTTACACTCGCGATGTTGTGGCTTACAGCCGTGTGCAATAAAAGGATGGCCAGGTCGCAAGACATCATTCTTATGATCTTCCTCTCTTCAGCGATGGTACAACAATTCGGTTGCCCTAAGCCAAGTCTTCAACTTAATCAAGAGGCTACTGGCTCCAATACCAGCAAGCAAAAAGGGAACTTTCGATAAAAACCTCAGGGGACTCGAACCCGCCATCAACTCGCTTTTCAATACCGTTGTCTCCTTACGCCAGAAAAGAAAACCCCCACCCGTTTTGCCTTTGACTTGATGGCGCGTGCAGATGGGATGACGGAGGGAGTGGAGATGGCTGGGGAAATCAAGAAGCAAAAGCAGAAGAAGAACAAGATGAATGTCGAGTCGAACCTTGGATTCAACCCTGGATCTAAACACATTTCGATTTTTGATGCGTTCATGAAATGCATATTTTCGTGAAAATTCAATGGAATTTACTGAAGAATATGCCTTTTGCACAAAGGTTGCATTTTTTTTCTCCCTCTCTCTCTCAGTCTAGGATTCTCTTTCTATACTTCTATCATCAGTGAATGTTCTGCATATGAAAATGTGTTTGTGTATTATACATGTTGGGATGTGCTTCGGTGCTTCTGTGAGTCTTGAAGACCCTATACGTTGCTTGCATGTAGACCGGTATACAAGATACAAGAAGAGAGCAGATTCCGACAGGAAACTTGACTTTGCTTGAATAAAAGCATCATCTTGTAAATGCCTACTTGGGGGCTCATTCGGTCAGAACTGTTTTAGGTTTATCATAAATTTTGAACCAGTGGTGTTGAATACAATACGTGAAACATCTATTCTGCTGTTTTTGGATATTGGCAGAATGGCGCACGCCTCTTTATTCGTAGGTTCTCGTGATAGATTGTAACCTTTGTAGGTTTTTTCCATTAACCTTTTGATTTTTTGGTGAAATAAATGCGAGTAAAACTCCCCGGCCTTAGAGGTTTCAACATCACCCAAAAACCGTCATTTTGAAGAAGCAGCGCAACAATAACAACTAAGACTAGGTGGTGGTTTCAAATATTTTTCATTTTTACCCTTACTTGGGGAAATCATGCAATTTGACTGATATTTTTCAGATGGGTTGAAACCACCAACAACTAAGAAGATTCTTTTGAATAAGGTGGCTTCGAATGATGACATGGGGAATATATGGGAAGAAATTGCACACAAGGCCATCTCAAGAGAGAATTTTTTCACGTCTAGTAGTTCTTGTCCCATCATCCCATTCTTTTCTCCCTAAACTGGAGGAAAACCAACACGGGCAGAGGGGGTAGGTAAGACTGGATTAATATTCAATCTGATAATGAAGATGCATTCTCATGACATTCCTGTGGTTTTATAATATCATTAATATCATCAAAGAGAGGTACAATTGTTTTTCCCCTACTTCCTGCACTTCATAGCCTCAACTCGGAGTTGTGAAAATTTGAGGAACGATGGGTTTGGATTTTCAGAAGAAGCCTTTGAGACTCGAGAAGAGAATTGGTCGGTGAAGGACGCACAGGGTATAAGGAACGTTGGTGGAAGGCGATGTGACTGGTAATGGTTCAGAAATCCGGCAATCACCAGTTGAGGTTGGTGGTTTATCTACCATTATTTACTAAGGTTTTACACATCCCAGGTGGTTAGCCGGATCTCTGAGCCATCAACAGTGGGAAAAATGGTGTGGACAAAAATGTCATGACACTTGCATGAATGAATGATGGCTTCCAGTTTTTCAACAATTGATCTTGCTGTTTTGTCAAATTTGGATTTCTTGAAGGAGGGGGCTACAGCTATCAATGGTTACACTAATTGGTGGTTCAGGTCAGTGGGTGACTATGATTGGAACCCCGTGATTAGAAAGGAAGTATTTGTTGCGAATCTGCCCTCGAAGAAGCTTAAGATTACCAACTGGCAAACCATGAACTAGCCCTTCATTGAAAAAAGAATTCAAGTCGATAACTCAATGGTTGACCAGGAAGTGGGGTTTACATGGTCTACCACCCCGAGGTACTTGAAACAAATCCTGATTTAATTGCTTTATCATTGGACACTTGCACTGTCCTCTATAACAGTCACTAAACAGTTCTATTCCAACCTGGGAATCTCCTGAATCTTTACAACTCGTTTTCTTTTTTCGAAGTGGGATTACTGTAAGTTTCTTAGGTTCACCATTCTCAGAAGCTGAGGAGGTATGACTTGCCAGAAGGAGCCAAATCGAATAAGAAAAACGTTCCCTGTTTAATCTGGTTTAATTTTCCCCTCGAGTTTCCCCGTTTTTTTTGACAGAAAAAAACCTGCAATCAACCTGCTGCTGCGGAAGGAACCGTTTTTTGAGTCACCTCCGCCGGCGCCGGCACCACCGGTTGTGCCACCGCCGACATTTATGGAAGAAGTGGAAGAAGTGGAGGTCGTTTTTGTTTTTGGTTGGGGGAAAAAACACATCTCCGAAAAGACTGAAGTTCTTTTTTTTTTGGATGGTCATTTCACTAGGGCAAGGTGGATGATTTTTTAGATGGTAGTAATTATAGATGATGGAAGAGTGTCCAAAGTTTTTATAATTTTGAAGTATAAAATCGGAAGGGTGAAGAAGATGAGGGCACAAAAGTCTCCACTACATCTTAGGGGATCTAACATCATGAGAAATATTGGAAAGCTTAGTGACGGATTTGATTTCTCTAAGATTTGTTTTTGGATGTAACACACTCAAGTAGTGCAACGCCTTACATTCATTTTAATATAAAATGCATCATGAATTCATGAAAGATCCTGAAAACTCAGGAGGACGTTTCTGATTTCGCTCTTTCATATGTCATATTTTTGGTTTCATCCCTTGGGCAGCTGAATCTCCTGACTTTCATCATCTACTGGCAAGTTCCCCAAAATCTTGGCGAGAAGTGATGACCTACTTCTACTCATAATTTTTCCGTTTTTACCACTGTGACTGACTAGTCCCTGGATGGTCAATCCACCAATGTTTTTTGATGGTACTACTGTACTACTATCCATGGAAGAAATCCTGCACCACTTGCGATGTATTAAACCAGAAACTAGCGCGATGAAACTAAAACTACCAAGCCTAACTGGTGTTCATCTTTTTTTTTTTTCGGAATTATCACTTGGGTTGTCCCCTTTCCCAGTAATTGTCACCACCAGGATTATTACATTTTTAGTAGGGAGTTCCTATGAACCTTCATTTGCCACTATTACTGGGAAGGGGGACAGCCCAAATTATCCACCAAAAAATTGCAAAAAATTGATTAGTGGCAAAGTAAGGTTGATACTGTTGATGGCTGAAATCCTGCATCACTTGGGATGTATGAAACCCCGTAAATAACGGGATATTTACCATATCAACTGGTGCAGGATTTCAGCCATCAACAGTAGGAATCCCCTCCTAAAAAGAAAAAATCCTGGTGGTGACAAGTACTGGAAAGGGGGGAATAACCCAATTTCGCAGGCCGAGTCGCCGGAACGGGAACAACCTGAGTCTTTCGAATTCAGGCAGGTGTGAAATTTTGGGGATGTGCCGTGCTGGTGTCAAAGGGGTGAAAAATCGGCAAACAGAAAAAAAAGGGGTGAAACATCTCGAAATGATCATGTGTTTGGTGGGTTTATACTAGTTTTGACGTGGTTGTGATAGTTTTTCTGCCACAGGCTATGGCTATGTGATAGAAGAAGCTACTGATTCTTCAAGAAAATATATCACAGTTTTTCCCTAAAAAAGGTTGGGTAGCGGAAACTGGATGGCTTTTTTGATACACACCTTGTTTCAAAAATCGACAGTTTTCGGGGTTTTCCTCCATTTGCAGAAACTCCCACGTAGGATCTAAATCTTCCGCATGTGATATGTGCCAGGGATGCTGCAGCCAATCGCTTTGCTCGCGCGAAGGAGTGGGTGAAACGGTGAAACACAGAATGCGATGTGGATGTTAATGACATCTCTTTTAAGCACATTTTTAGAACAG
Source organism: Breviolum minutum Mf 1.05b.01 (assembly GCA_000507305.1). Taxonomy (NCBI): domain Eukaryota; class Dinophyceae; order Suessiales; family Symbiodiniaceae; genus Breviolum; species Breviolum minutum. The sequence continues at coordinate 144,340 of DF239999.1, forward strand.
GCATAGCAAGGCACCAAATCAGAAGCTTAGAAGTGACATAGTTCTGTCCAACTATTAACATTTCACCAATATGGAATTTACCGATATCAATTTCTCCAATACTAATCATAATATTTTTTTCACCAAAACATATTTCACCAAAACATCCCGAAACCTACAGCTACCTTTTTTTGGGGTTTTCAACAACAAAACCCTCTGTGACGTTTGTCTGAAATGACCCCAGGATGGGCCCAGCACCTGGACGCCAAGCTTGGGTTGGAAGGGAGCTTCCAACAAGGGTCCTGAGACTGGTAAATCCAGTTGGTCCACACAGGCACACCAGGCAGGGCCCTCTTGGGGTTTGAGTTGGTTTTTCCATGAGAATCGCCATGGTTTCTCCCAAGGAAAGGGCTGGCATTGGGGGTACACTCAACCCTTAGATTTCGATGATGTTGTGCCCACGATTGGCGGCGTTCGGATCGACCTGATGGCACCAGGCCTCTTGGTCGAGTCAAAGTAGCCAAAGTTACAGCAGCAGCAAGAGTCAAAGTTATCAGACCTACCAGAGCTATGGCCAAAGTTACAACTCCAAAGGTTACCAAGGTTGGAGGGGGTCGACGGGGGGTGAGATCTGAATGATGACATCTTGGGTTTGGATGTTTGAAAAAAATAGGGTTGAAACACCTTGTTGAAAAATCGGTATGTCAATGACCTTTTTTTTTCTTTGGCAGTGATATATTTAGTATGATTTTGTGTTGGAGACTCAGGACTCATAACAACATCTGAGTGAGGATCAAAGGTGGAGATTTTTTTCCCCTTCCAATAAGCAGCTTGGAAGGCACTGCCTCCACTGATGCCAACGCAACAGCGCCGACTTCCGGAACTTCCGCGTGGGCAAACTGGAAAAGCAACAACAACGGCAACAACGAGTGGTGGGAGAGGTGGGAAATGTGTTTTTTTTTTGTGCCAAAAATAATGGTCTTGGTTGCAAGTTTGCAAACACTGTAAAAGATGGGTAGAAAAAGTATATGTAGGTATATATATATATATATGTCAGTTGAAGAAAATTCATTTGATCAAGTTCGGAAAGTTGTGGATTCTTGAAACATCATTGTCTGTTTTTTTGGCAGTGTTGTTTTTGCCTCACCAAGGGGTGACCTGTCTTCACCCCCCTCCAACCACCCCCCCCCTTGGTTGTTTGGAAAAATCACAGGCCCTCCAGACGGGAGACCTCGGAAGAATTTGCCGATGCGGTGAAAGTAACCAAGGAGAGGGATAGGGGCACCTGCAAGAAGCATACAAGATGGGTCCCCTATACCAGTCATACTGTTGATGGTTCAGTAATCCCAAACAACCACCTGGCGATGTATAAAACCCTGTAAATAATGGGATATACTACCAACCTCAACTGGTGCAGGATTTTTGAACCATCAACAGTATGTAAGGTTATAAGTTATAACTCCACTTATAGGGGTTATCCAGGCCAGTTATATATCCGTTTATAAGGCCATTGATAGGGGGCCCATAACTCCATTAGGAACTAGTAGGGGCACATTTTGTAAACAACATGTGTTTCATCGCCACGCCTTGGGGTTTGCCAAAACCGTGGTTCAGTTCACAGTGGGCAAATAAATCTGTTCGTTTGAAGGGATACCGATTTTAACCCTCACCATCCAATGTGAACCAGTGTTTAGGCAGGGCCTAGGCCTAAGCCATGCTGAACATTTTCCGAAGCATTTCGTCTTCCTTCTAGATATTTAGGAAGATTTTTGGGAATCTCATGTTTTTTGAAGCCAACAAGTCCTACTTCACCTTTGAGGAAAAAACAACAGTTGGCACTATTTTCGGTCCATATGATATGTATTCCCTCTTATTACTGTCCAAAGGCTAACGCGCACAAACAAGACTTAGAAGTAGTTCAACAAAGAGCCATGCAGTACATAATAACTAAAACAAATGTATACATACATTTATTAAATGATATATGTATATATATATACACACATAAATACATAAATATATATACATGATATATATATATGATATATATATATATATATATATATGAATATATATATATATATATTGGACAGTATCAATAGTACATGTGGTATTTTTACAATTCCACACCGAAAACAGGTGCAAGGTCTGGGAGGCACTTTTTTTCCCACATCAGGAGGGTTTGATGGTGATTCTCCTCCGTGACTTGGATCTGTCAAGTTGAAAACGGGATAACGACCTCTGATCCAACAGGTGGCACATGAGTTTTCCGAATCACTGTAAGTTGCTGTTTTTTTAAGGGGTTCACATATGAGAAAATGGGTTTGACATATGTTTTTTTTAAAAAACCATTAAACACGTGCCTGACATGAAAGACTAAGACTGTAACAGTATATCAATGAACATTCCTTCAGATTTTGTATGGAAACATAAGGGGGTTTCCAACTAGAACCTTCCCTGCAGTGGAAGGACTGGTTCACTCAGCCTGAATTTCCTGAAACATCAAGACTTGGAGTTGCCTGCAATACTTGGGATAATCCAACTTGAGATGAGACATTTTCCCATGAAGTTTGAAGGGAATTGCGGAAAGTTCAATCTGATGCTATGAACCCGGTGCCACTTGAGGTAATCGAGGTTTAGACGAGGCTTGGGACTTGGTAACGCTGGGTGGGTGTTTTTGTTGGGTAGGATGTGCAAGTTCTCTGGTACTTGGCGCGGGGAAGCTATGAAGTTTTTCAAGGAATGTAGAAAGTGTTTGTTTGTTCGAAGTTTTGATGCAAAAAGGCAACGTTGTAGCATCCTTTCAAGGGACCAGTGACCGGCCGGATACCCCGCAACCTCTGGTGGACAGGAGGGCATTCGGCGGTTCTGCAACTGGCTGCCCGGGTTCATGAGAAAACAGCGGTTGGAAGAGACGCAGTTGGTGCAACGTGCCTTGCCTTTGACTTGCTGGTGTTGACATTTGCAGATTCAATGTTTTTTTTAGCGAACATGGTGATTGGGATCATATGACCTACCACCTCTTACCAAGAACCAGCAAACAAACCCAGTGAGATATGGTTCCTTTCGTCAATTCGAAGGGTGATGTAAGATGAAAAACAACATCGATTTGCAGGGCGTTTTTATCATTGAAGGTAATCTAAAAGTTGACATTTTCGCTATGCGGTTGGTATGTGTGTTTGTTGTATAACATATGTGCATTACATGATGCATGTCCTCTGTACCAATGATTATATAAAGGTACTTGTGAATATCTCCATGTTGAGCCATCCCCCATTCGTCAAGTAAACCTTAGATCAACCCACTTGGATGGTCCCATGACTGCACATAGCTGATTCATAGCCATGGGTGATTCCCCACTTCGTGGGGCCCAATCTACCTGACGTCAACCCAGGATTCATAATCCTTTGGTAGTCTAATTGATGCCAGTTGTGGTAAAAATTGGACGCAGTCCCAATGATTGTCGACGCCTGTTGGTTCATTCGCAGTTGACATTCCTCATCCAAGGAGGCTTGGTAGTCATGGTTCATATATGTTCATATTACAGAGCCCCTATTGTTAAGTTTTATCCCGCAAAATTTATATACCCCCCGAAAGTTAACATGACAATAGAAATCCACCCATTTAAAGCTGTATTTCCTATCAAACATCATGATTTTCCATTGCCCATGTTCTTTTTTGGGTTGGTAACTGGTATGGCTGAAACCCATCACCTTTCGTCCCTTCAGGAGGTGACTGTTTCTTGGCCAAAGAGTTGGATGCTTCGAAGAATTACCTCAATGCTGCAGCCCTGAAGATGTTGCTGACTGTACTGAAAGTATCTTGGTTGCCTTCAAAAAGCTGCGACCGGAACCCAATGAAGGTGGGCGGGCTGAAAATGGGGTTTGCAAAGCCTCGAAACGAGGTTTGTGTTTTTGAGGTGAAGGCGATGATTTCTAGAGGGTTTTTGAATCTACTTTGAAGTCCAGAATTGCCAGTGTCAGCCACAAACGGCCTTTTTCCACGTCAAAACAACGATATGCCAGATTTCATAACCCTGAAAGGGTTTTGGCTTGGACAATGGGATCAGAACACTAAGAATGGAGGCTTTTCAGGTGTTCAGGTGTATCTATAGAGGTACACATGTTTGGGTGAAAATCCGTTGGTTTCCAAACATTTCCCACCCAGGAACAACGAATTGTGCTGGGTGTGTTGAACCTGCACCACAACAAGCTCCCAAGCTGAAATGGATGTACCTCCATAGCAGGTCGTGATGCTGGGTATGTCTTTTGGAAGGTCATCAAGAAATCACTGTTGAGCGCCCTTTCACGGAAGCCTTGCCAATGCTGTTATTGTACACTCTCTTTTTTTTAAAAGAATCTTCATTCTACTGTTTTCGAGCTGAGGATCATCTCATACTTGTGGATTTTTTTGGTAGAAGCTGAATGTTAATTTGAAAATCTGCTAAAATGCTGTTTGGAGCTGGAACGTGGCAAGGGGGAGTTTGATGCATCTACTTCATACCTCCAGCGACTTTCAGACACTCCTAGGCATCCAATGAGGCTTGTTTGTTAACATACATCCGATACGCTTGATGGACACAATTTTGCACCAGTTGATACAGTTAATAGTGTAAATATCCCATCACTTCCAGACTTTCAGTGTTTTAATCATCCTAACTGGTGCCAGGATTTTATCCATTAAGAGTAAGCAAACGAGGTCATCCAATGAGGCTTGTTTTCCTGTGGAAAAAAATTGAGGCTGGATGGTGCGGCAGCCTCCATGCTGGGTATGTGGATCAAAACCTGTCCCCTCGCCCTGTACGAATTGCACCTGTCGCACAATGAAATCGATACCGAAGGCACACAGTTTCGGGAGGAGGATGTTCAAAAGCTGATAGCAGTGATGAAGCAGGATAAATTCAAAGGTTTGTATGGATCTAGCGCGAAAAACAGTTGTTTGTGCTGAAGGTCCAGTGGCAAAAAGTGAAGTTTAGGCTCTGAAGTTGAGCATCAGCCTTGGAACTTGATAATGAAATGATTGAGGATCACAATCAGAAACCAGCTTATTTGAGATCAACTCAAGTCTTCTCAAAATCAAAGCAAATCTCTCTGACAGCAGGCTCTTTTCTTCAGGGTCCAGAATCATCAAACACACTGTCTTCCTCAAGTCCTCCTGCTTCCTCCTGGGTCCTGCGTATGTTGTGTCAGCGGCAAACCTACTTGGATGACCTTCAGCGTGGCTGACTCCATGCCTCTAATCTTCATGGGTTCAGGGTCTTTCATTCTCTTTCTGCCAAAGACATTTTGATGGATGATCAGTTGTGAGTTCCCCCAAACCTCCAAAAAACACTGGAGGACTGTGACTGAGTGACTGACCCTTGATCATTTGATTTGAGTGCCTTTTTTTCAGGAGCTTTAGAGATCATTCAAGAGGTGGCAATGTCGGACCAGTGCCCTGGAGGATTCCCAGTTTGAATGGTGAACCAGCTGTTTGCGAAGGAAAAATACTTGACATGAGCAGATAGCTTATTGGTTATAAGTTATATAACTGTCCTGTTGGCTTTGTAGATAACTAGGGATTTTGGTCTCCAAAAAGGAGATGGTAACCTACTGCAATACTCATGTACTAGGATTGGCACGATCATGTCGCAAAGTGTACGAAACGAGATGGTTCCCCCACCAAAACGAGTATCGTGATAGTAAGGAATTGTCTCGCACCAATGAGATATTTTGTACATGACACGCCAAGGCATGTGAGACAAGATAGTGTTGGTATGTATGATGAAGAAAGGATGGCATATTCAGCAGCTCACTCGACAAGTACGTTTTTCAGGCAAAACACCATAAAACAACTATATAGATACATGTTTTTTTCGCTTCAAATCTTCAAACATTCTAGAATGGATGGACATTCTTTTTGGAATTTTCAATCAAAAGGACCTGGAGATGTTTGCAGGCTCTTCAACGGATTTATTGACATTCTTGACATATCTTTGTTGCCTCCTGGCATCTTGGTACCTGGAGGTACCCGTCAGATCGTCCAGGCAGCGAAAGGAAGAGAGTTCCTTTGTGGCTGCGCATGGAACACAACAGACTCGAGGACTGGATTCGCTTTCAAAATCAGGATGTTTCTTGCTCCCCGGCCCCCCAAAAAACAATATATATATAGTTTG
>DF240000.1:0-46660 GCA_000507305.1 Breviolum minutum Mf 1.05b.01
TGTTGTTGTTGTTGTTGTTGTTGTTGTTGTTGTTGTTGTTGTTGTTGTTGTTGTTGTTGTTGTTGTTGTTGTTGTTGTTGTTGTTGTTGTTGTTGTTGTTGTTGTTGTTGTTGTTGTTGTTGTTGTTGGTTTTTTGTGTTGCGAGTTGGTTGTTGGTTGTTGTTTTTTGTTGTTTGTGGTTTGCATGTTGTTTGTTGTATGTTGTTGATTGTTTTTGTTTTTGTCGGTTGGTGGCCTCGATTTTCACAAGTTGATTTGATGTCGTATGAGTATGATTGTTTGACGTTGATTGGGTTGTCTTCCCAATGGTGAGCCAAACAAAGTTGTTGCATGCCTTTTGAAAGCAGGTGGTTGGTGTATTAGATTTATCGGAAAAACAAACTAATACTGGACACCACTCGTCATGCATGCTATTGAATATTGTCGGGGAGTTTGCGAATCATTTTGTCGGCGTCAGCGAGAAGGGTTCAGTTCCGACAACCACACTTGTACAAAATGGTGAGCCGCAAAAATGAAACACCAGTGCCAGTGCGTTTCACGTGAATTGTTCCTTTGGATTGTTTATTTTTTGGACTTATTACGAAAACTGGGTTAGCTTCGATTGAATTTAGGCGAATACTTGATTCAATCATATAATGGGGGGGGGCCGTTTCTCTGCTAAAATCAATGTTTTTGGGACGGGGGGCTTAAGGCTCGTAAGGGTTCGCTTTTAGCTGGGTCTTAGGTTGTCATCATCATCTTCATCGTCGTCCTGATTTTTATTTTCATCCTCCTCCTCCTCCTCCTCCTCCCCATCTTCCTAGCTCCTCCCCATCAATCCTCCTCCTCCTCCTTTAGTTTCATCATCCTCATCTTCTTCATCATCCTTTTCATCATCCTCATCCTCTGCATCATCCTTGTCCTCTTCATCATCCTCATCATCCTTCCTCATCCTCCTATTTAATTTTCATTATCCTCATCCTCATCATGCGTCCTGCTCATCCTCATCCTCATCTTCCTAGCTTCTCATCATCCGGATCCTAATCCTCCTCATTCTCCTCATCATCTGCGTGATCCTCTTCCTCATCCTCATCATCCTCATCCTCCTCAAGAGTCAGCTCTCTTGTGGGGTACATCAGCCACCCCTCGACCAGCTTTCATTCACCCTAGCACTCAAGTTTCCTCTTTGCTTTTGATCGTTCAAATCACTTCTACCAGAAAAAACATTTGGTCCGCATGTCTTGCAAGGGAAATTTCCATTTGTCGTTCGTATAAGAAGCATTTGCATAGCTGAACGCTGCCACCAACAACAACAAAAATGACGCTCTTCGGCTCAATTGTTCAACTCGACTCGGCTCGATTGTTTTACTAATTATTAGTGTTCGCATCGGACGGATACGTAGCGAAGAAGCAGTATGCTGCAATGTACGTGTTTGCAAGCGAACAGAAAACGCGCGCGTGTTTTCACCGTGGTGCGCTACCCACGTGGCCGGGACAACTTCCACATTCGGAATTCGAATGCATGAAACCTCCCATTTTGCAACCGCACATGTTTCTTGAATCCATAGTCTTCTCGTACAGGCCGATCAGTTGCACGTGCCTTCAATTCAAGCATCACCATTTGATGTCTTGTTTCCTTCACCCGTTCGGGTCATAGTCCCCACCGCAAGAACAGCTTGTATGTAACTACATGTGTCTTAATTTTTGCAATGCGTGGCTGATCGCCGGGTAGGAATTGAAAATGGGGCGCCCAAACCCACCAAGCAGTCCTCGCTGCAGCCCATAAACATCCAGAAACATGGAGTCACAGCAATCCCAAATGCCAAACGATATTCATTCAGAGAAAAATTGATGGCTCCAAAATGGCGTTTTGTAAGCCTTACAGGGTACTTAAATCTGTGGTTTGTTGTCCGCATCCTGGTGTCCAAGGCCCATTAGCGCCGAAGTAATGTCCAACCAATGCCATTTAGAGTGCGTACCATCCGTCGTTGCGGAATTAACTGGGGCTCCACGCGTACATCACTGGCGCCACCGTCCGTTGGTTGATTCAAGTGGCAAAAGAATTTTGGACCTAAGTACTGAAGAATCCGGATGCCCTCGAGAATTGTAACTATGTGACTGCAAATGTGGAAGCGAGATGATACAACACTTTCGTTTCGCTGCTGTGGCTCCGTGAATCTGAGGACGCCGTGCTCTCTTTCTAGTTAGGGTTGAGGACCTTACACGGACCCTCAGTGCACCCGGATTCTTTTCTAAACAACATCATCCTCCAAGGACATGGTGGAAACGAACACTGCAGGCATCATGTTGCGTACCATGAAATTATTTGTAACAGGATTCAACTTTTTGTCAGAGAGTGGTTCTCCATGGTACCTGTTTTGAAGGGATTGCGTTTTTCTAACTTTCATGCAAGGTCGGCTTTCCCAGATTGCAATTTGGAGGGGTAAATCCTCTGAGCGTGAGCCCTGGCTAGGTGACACCTGGGTCGAAAGAACTTCTGATTTTGCTCGTTCTGCCCATTGTATGTTGGCGTTTGTGGGGTGGGCATCTCGCAGACAAGCACCGTCAACAAGTGAACCTGAAGCGGTCGCTGGCGCTGATTGTGTCCAATCAACTTTTCTTTTCCGGTCGCCGCCGTTCCAGAAAGGTTTGTATCTCAACATTTTCCCTTTTTTTGCCCCAGCTCGACTTCAGCTCGAAGAAGAGGTACTCAAGAAAGTAGAGGGACATCAAAAAAAATTGTGAAGCTGTGGCAATCGACAATGGGGACAACGCAGCTGACAGGCCCACCAAACTTTTGCCAAGCGTTTCCCTCAGCAAACTTCGGAATGAAATGCGGGTGTTTGCAATTTCCAATCGGACAATGTAAACATTGTCATTGACATTGCGTCGGTTACAACGTTGGGAAAGGCGAAGATTTTGAGTCAAATTGAGTGTTTATAAAACAGATTTCGATGCGACATGTTTCCAGAGGAATTTGAGTGTTTCATGAGCTTGTCGCAGACGAGCAAGGTCGAAAAAAAAACGAGGCAATTATATTATTGTTGTTTTTTACTTTTGTGGACAAACCACCACAAAAATTGAAAACCATACTATTGTTGGGTCATAAACATTTTTGCCTCTTTCTTGGTCCGCTCTGCTGTCCGTTCTGCACACCATCTTTGCGAATCCATGGGCGAAAAGGACAGGAAAAAGAAATATTGAATAGACTAGACCTTTGGTGCTAGGCGGGGGCCCCCTAATGCGTGGGCCAAGGGTGAATGCCAAGCTTCAAAATTAGAGCAATACAAAATTGGGAACGATATTTGATATGGAACAAGCAGAGGTCGAGAACCAGTTCGCGGGAAATGGATGGTTGCAAGAAAATGAGAGCTGCACCTTAGGCAGGTTTTTGCAAAGCAATGGTTGTTCGTAGCCTCGGTGGCTCTTCCTCGTTGCATATACCAAGATATATCTTAAGCGTTACACGTACAGCAGACCCCCGATGTTCGGTTTTGCTCGGAGCCAATCATGAGTGTGAGGTGCTCTTTGCTGAGGGTTCATTATGGCTCGCGTGGCTGTTCTTATAATGTTAGTTGTGGCGGAGATTTGATGCTCACACTTTTCTGCGGATATATTTCATTAGTTTAACCGTGCGACCACCAGGAGTGTTGCGCCATGGGGTCCCTTGTGCACGAACGTTTTTGTGCAGCAAAGAAGAGGATCATCAAATTTCAAAGCAACGTTCAATGTAGCTAGGAAACTTAATCAGTGGCATGAAGGGGACTCACCCATGCCAGGCTGCTGCCACCCCGTGCTATGCGCCCGTGCTAGGCGGCATGCAATTGGCTGGGGCCAGCCGGGGTTTGCCGCCTGTTGTCAGCAGGGTACAGTGTTCGGACAAGCTTAAGAAAGTAACTTAAAATCTTTTGTTGTGGAGCGTGTAGCGCAGTTTGCTTCCAATTCGACGGCCCTCCGATTCGTGGCAACTCCGCTCGGCTACCCCTCGCCACCGTGACACATGGGCAGGGAAAGCCAATGTTGTTGTTAACCTGGCAGAAAAGAAAAGGGGTGAACTTTCGAGCACCTCTGAGCGGCGTCATGGAGTAGAGTTAGTGAGTGGGTGATTGAAACTTGTAAACCAGTGGCGCATTGATTGGCCCTGGTAGCCCATTTAAGGCACAGGCATTTGCACAGCTGGATCTAACATAGCTCGCCTCAGCTCTGGAAGATAAAGGAACAAAAATCAGATGTATGTTTGCAACCGGTCTTCTGTATTCATAGCAGCTGCTTGCCAATTTGCTATACCTTTCCAACGGCGGAAGGTTTCCGCGGCGGAATGCCACATCCGGAATGGTGCCCCACGTTTTCTAATATTCCGGGGTCTCCAAGCCAAAGTTTTTGATACCCATCGAGCAGCGGGTAGACCAGCAATGTAGGAACACAAATGCCAATATTGTTGTAAGCTTCGCTGCGCCCACGTCAAAACGCCAGCTTCCTGAACATATCTTGCCCGATGCATTGCTGGACGTCCAACAGGTCTTCTTCCAAACGGTTGCCATTGCAGCATTCGGCGAGCCTATCGTTCATGGGTGAGACTCATGATGTAACAAGCAAATTTCCAATTTTGATAAGCGCAATTTTCAGCCCATGTTTTTATCTGACATGCTTCAACCATTTCTCGCACGCGTTGATTCCAGATGTGCAGAATATCGTGCCACGGATCCCTCCAACAATTCGAGTTTGGAGCTCCAACCACGCATCGGATCATACGTCGAAAGTGGATATCAAATTTGACCATATCGGCACTATGGATGCACCGGGTCCCCGCTCCAAAACAAATGTACTAGGTTGAACAATGAATCGTCGACAACCATCATCATCAGGTAAAGCTGCAATGGATTGAGGTAGTGCTAGCTGTCTGATTTTCCAGATGGTGGACACGTGTTTGTACCAGTTTCTCTGTAACACTGGTGCACTTGAAATACGACTGATGTGACACTGATGTGGGGATACGAAGGATGGAACGAAGGCACTTTGTTTGAAACCCATCAATTTTCCACAGTTCCGCTTTATTGAACCAGAGTGTGCGCTTCTGCATTCATTTTGCTGGGTGTGCAGGGTGGCACGCAGCCAAGCCCTTGGCATGACCCTTGGCTTCACCTAATTGTTTGCCAAACTTACGGGTTAACTTCCCAAATATGAAGGTATGCCGTCCACGACATACTTGGGAATCCAAACAAGACCTTCGCAAGTGGCCATCGCAAGATCTACAAACAAGACCTTCGCAAGTTGGACGTCAAATTCCGCAAACTCGTGCGCACCATTGTGGGCCCTCCTGGCGGCTTAGATTGGTCTGCTCCATGGCACCACATCCTTCACGAGTGGAACGCACGCGCTTTGGAATGTGCTGAACAAGCTGGTGTCAAATTATGGTCCCGGAGATGCCTGGAACAACATTGGAAATTAGCAAACTACATTGCCAACCTTCCAGATAATCGTTGGTTGAAACGTGCACTTGCGTGGACTGCAGGACGCCGGAGAAGGATTGGAAGACCAACAAACACATGGGATGCGCAAATACAAATGTACTGCCGATGGCGAAATTTGGGAGAATGGAGGGCCACCGCGATGCAAACAGAATTTTGGCTGACACATATGGACTCCTTTATTGAATTTGCGACGCCGAAGTAGTGAGAGTTGAAATTAGTTTAGGTTTGTTGTTTCCCTGCGCCCTAAAGGGGCTGCCTTCGGGCAGGCAGGTTCGACTCGACTCCAAACTTCATGCGTATTGCAGGTACGCAAATCTAGGATCATGGAGAGAATTGGATGACGTCGTGTGGAACTCACATTTAGCTTCGTTTGTGAATTTCTGCTGCATGAAAGTAGCAGTTGTGTACATATTATGCAGTTCAGCGGCTGAAAACAGGGAAATGTGGAGACGAACTTGGTTTGACAGCTGAATTGCTTAAACATGCGCCCGAAGAGTTTTGGAGCACATTGCTCACCTTGTACAACAATGTTTTAGTTATGGCCCGAGTCATGGTGCAAGACGTTGTTCAGCATGTTGCCGAAAAAAACAAAGCCATTACAACCTGCCGACTTCAGACCAATTGCAAACATTCGTTTATTATTCAAAACATTTGCATATCTTTTACTTGGACGATTGGAACAGTTTTTGGAGGCAGGACAGCCGGAAGAACAGCATGGATTTCGGCCAGGACGACGACTAAAAGAACACCTTGTCACAGCTAACTTGGTTTTTGGATAAGGCTGATGCTGTAGGAATCCCTGTATGGATCATTAGCTTGGATTTATCGAATGCGTTTGATCGGGTACATTGGCCTGCATTATGGACAGCTTTTGTTGATGAGGGAATTCCTGTCCATCTCGTATGGATTTTGCGGTGTGTGTATTTAGGACAATGTGGTGAAGTTGTAGGCGAAATGGGGCAAAGCAGAAAGTGCAATATCACAGGAGGCGTGCGGCAAGGGTGTGTGCTAAGTCCACGTTTGTTTTGTGCGGTGTTACAATGGGCGATGCGAGAATGGAGGGCCGAGGTGGGAAATATTGGTTTCAACTTGATGGACGGTGGTCCTAACTTGCTTGATTTACGTTTTGCTGACGACATCCTGATTTTTGCGCAGTCGCGTGTGGAAGCTGGTAATCTTTTGGCCGCGTTGGTTAAGCAATTGGATCGCGTTGGTTTGCTTCTAAACCCGGAGAAGACAACGGTCATTACAAATGAAACTCAACTTCCCCAGACCATTACGACCACAGTTGGAGTGAATATTAAAATTTTACCCCGTGATGGTGGGCTAAAATGGTTGGGTAGCATGTTGACATCATGTGGGTCGAAATTACAAGATGTGGATTTGCAATTGGTTTACAACTTAATGCAGCCAAAAGCAAAATATTCACAACAAAACAGTTGGATCACCCAATGAATGTTGAAGTGTCGCAGGATTTGGTGCATGTTCTTCATGAGGGGTCTCCCCACAAGTATCTTGGCAGACACATCCCTGGGAACCTAACACACCGTGGCTGTGTGGAATTACATCATCGCAAGACAATCGCTTGGGCAAACTTCAACAAACATCGGACCGTACTTACAAACAAACACGTGAGTTTGAAATTGCGCTTGAAATTTTTCAATGCTGTCGTCACGCCAGCCATGATTTTCAGTTTGCACACGTTGGCATTGACGAAAGTGCAGTTAGAAAACATTGACGTATTACAGCGCAAAATGTTGCGATCAATTGTTGGGTAGGTTCGACTGAATGGCGAGGATTGGTCTGACACGATGCGTCGAATGAATCACAGACTCAGTGTGGCTTTGGAACTCTTCCCTATTCCACCATGGACGGAACAACTTGCCAAACGCCAATTTTTCTTTGCTGCCAGGATAGCATCGGAGCAATCTTGGTCATCAATTGCTGGACATTGGACTTGCACAACTGGCTGGCAGGCGAACTTTGACAAGATGCCGTCTCGCAAGCGTGGACGTCCACTGGTAAAATGGGATGACAAGCTGTCAAAGATTACAGAACAGTATTTCCCACCACATTATAGATGGCTTACTGCGGCAAAAATGCCATCATGGCAAAATGCTCGGCACTATTTCGTTTCACATTTTGTGGACCTCTAGGTTTTCATTTTCCCCACGTCCCTATGGGATCGTAGTCGTAGTGTTTCACTTTGACTCGGGCGGGCGCAAAGCAAAGCAAAGGATTTGCAATATCATCTTCAGCAGGCATCGAAAATCTTCCATATGAACCGGTGGATATTGCAAGACAGAAATGTTTCCATCACAAAGCGATGTGAAGCACGCATCAAAAAACCCAATGGAGATTATGTGGTTTCGAAAGAGTCGTTGCTTTATTTGGGAAGTTTCTTGTGTGACAATGGCAGTATTGGGCCTGAGCTGAATAGACGCTTGGCGCTGCAAGGGCGGAATTTGAAACATTGTGCCGTGTCTGGAACCACGCTGTTCTCCCTAAGGCAGTGAAGACCCGAATTTTTGAAGTTTGCGCATTTTCGAAATTGTTGTATTGTTTTTTTGTTTGCACACAGCATGGCTCAACAAAGCCGAACTGAGAAGACTCAATGCTTTTCAACCAAAATGTTTCGGAAAAATCCTCAACATCCCGCACTCCTTTGTGAGCAGGATCTCAAACAAGATTGTGTTGGAGCAAAGCGGCCGCCAAAAAATTTCAAGCATCCTGACTTATCGCCAATTAGTGCTTTTTGGAAAGATTGCAGCTCTGCTTTCCAGTGATGTGAGGAGGCAGTGCGTGTTTTCTGGTCAAACCCTTCGGCCCCGGATTACTGAACAGCCGCAGCGCCGAGGACGCCCAAAGAATTCCTGGGGGTCCAAGGTGTACAAACTTGTAACCGCTGTGGTCGGGGGTGCTGACCTTGATGAGGCCTTGTTTTCCAATTTAAAGCAGTGGAAAATCTTGGCGCAATCTTTTTGTTTCGCACAGCGCCAATAGAGCGCCTGTGTGCCATGCCCATGTGTCACTGACGCGAAGCTTTGAAATGAAAAAACATAAAGCGTTTACGGTACTTTGAGTCTGTAGTGTCATCAGTTGCATGCTTGGCTGGCGGGCACCGCGCTATATACAATCGACTGCTGGAACGTTTGGACACTCATTTCCGGAAATTGTGCAGGTCAATTGTCGGCCTTCGACCTGGCACAGATTGGACACTTGAATGGCACGAAATACTTCATCAATGGAATGTTCGGGTGAACATATTTATCGATAGAGCTAACATCAAAACATGGTTGTGCATTTGTTGTTTGAATTATTGGAGGCTAGCGCAACATGTCGCCTTGTTGTCGCAAGAGCGTTGGGTTCGACCAATTTTGCGTTGGTGCCCGGCTGGAACATACCGAATCGGCCGGCCACATTTGCATTGGGAGTCGAAATGTAAATCGTATTGCAGATACAAAAAGGCGTGGGGCAATGGACGGATGCTGCGATGAATCAGAACCTTTGGGATCAACATGCGAATCCTTCGTTCAATTTTGCAGTACATAGAGTGCCTTGATTCACCTTTGTGTAGCATATTTGTAGAACAGTTAGATACATTTTGCGCCTGCGCCCTGAAAGGGCCCGCCAATATTGGCGTGCAGGTTTGACTTGATTTGACTTTGCGCCTGCGCCCTAAAACGGGCTCGCCATTGGCGTGCAGGCCTGACCTGACCCGACTTCCCAAATGTGAGGTTGCCTTTTTTTTTCCTTCACGTAGGGAGGATTCCGTCAGAGGCTGCGATGGAAGCTTCGCACCCCAATAGGGAACACCTCGCACACCTAGCATTTTTGACACGTCAATGTGAACCGCCCTAAGCAAATCATACAAACCTTCCACTTCAGAATCCGGTGCCCATGTCGTGGGGAAATAACATGCGAAAACTTGGCACGTAACACGCCGAATGGAAAAATGAAATGAACACAGCCGTTGGGAATAGCAACGGAAACGTGCATGTGCAATATCAAGAGCTAATTTTCGTCCAACACAAATACCAACACCAGCATGTGTGCAACCACCACTTTCACTTTCACTTTCGCCGGTCCGAATGAGAGACTACGGTCCTGTAAAGGACACGGGGTGACACAACTCTACAAACCAAAGTGGGCTCGGCAGAACTGTGCATAAAATCTTTGAGAGGTGAACCACGAGGAAACTTCGCGTGCAACATGCCACCAGTTGTCATTGTGTAGGAATTCTGAAAAACAAATTGTCAAAATGTCATCCCAACGTGTTGATGGACGGCCACGTTTCTTGTGAGGTTTACAAGCAAAATTCGACTCCCAATTCGTCAGGGGATTCCAGCCATCCTACAGGTGAGGGTGCGGTCCGATGTGCAAGTCGAAACTTCTTTCGGGAGGGTCTGTCTTCCCAACCCTCCATTGGGAACAAAGTTTTCGCAATCGCCAATTTGTGATTCATTAGCACCATAATGTCCCGCCAGCTCAGGGCATCATGAATTCCAACCCACCCAACTATAGACCGAAGCATTTGTTTTTGCCCCCTCATGTTGTGAAAAATTTCCCCCCTTCTCTGCGCCAGGCTGTGTATAATGACGTGACCACAGCAATTGGACAAACGTTGGATGTTGATTTTGTTTTTTTTTGCGTTCGGCAACATGTTGAACATAATTTGTTTCCGCGTTTCCGGCACCTCCCCAGTCGACAGCACCGTCCGCAACAAGTGTAACAGGGCCTCCTGCGATGAGCTCTGCATCTTCAGCAACTTTGTTTGCCTTCAATCGCGCGACAGCTTTTTCGAGGTCAGCCATAGTCCACGCTGCCTCCGTCAAACAGGGTTGACCCATTGGCATGCCAAAATTTCCTGCAAACAACTGTTCCAACATTGTACCATTGACCATGAACACCAACAAACCTTCGACATTGATTTCTGGAAATTCCCATCGTGGGCTTTCCGCCGTCCAGTATATGGACTTTCGAATGGCATGAAGGTTTCAACGCTGGGAACGCACGAGCAACACATTTTGTTGGCGTGGGGAAGATAAGGCGCTGGTTCCGAATTTGTTGAGGCCCGCATTTGGAAAAGGTGTCTCACTGCCACGGGCCCCGTGCATCACTGGATACGAAAAATCTTGCAATCAAATTTAGCGCCGTAAGGCGTGCAGGCCAGAGTGACCGACTCGAGGCAAAGACTTTGACTCGGACTTTGCGCCTGCATGTCCGGCTGGCCGGCGCAATGTCAAAGTTGTTTGCCCTTACCAAATTTGAAACAAGTCTCGTGTTGGAAACTTTGGTGGAAAAACTTGCACATGTGGGTTTGTGTCTCCATGCCGGTAAAACTACGGTTGTAACAAGTAAAGCTCAGCCACCGCAATGTTTGTTTGATTTTGAGGAATCAGGAGGCAATTGTGGTGACAGGTAACGATGTCAGACACAAATGGTTGGGGTGTATTCTGTCAGCTGGCGTCAAACGATTTGCTCCACTTGTTGATGTTTTGGTCTCTTTTTGCTGCGTCCCAGGAAGGGCTGCCTTGGCGCAGGTGTGACACCAACACCCTTCACAGTCATCTAAAATAGCTGAAATAGTGCTGCCACAAGTCGGCACAAGTCGGTGGCCTGAGCTGTGTACATCAAATTTTCACGATTTTGCCACCTGTGTTCCGGCAACAAAGCGAGATTTCCAGTATTTCGCCGAATACCTACGTGACCACCATTTCAATTTGCATTATATTCCAAATGGCGGCTTGGATTGGTTTGATCCATGGCACGACATCTTTCACGAGTGGGACGCACGTGTGGTGGCATGTGCTGAACAAGTTGGCGTCAAATTATGGTCCCAGAGATGCCTGGAACAACATTGGAAATTCGCAAAGTACATTGCCAAGCTTTCAGACAACCATTGGTTGAAACGTGCCCCAGTGTGGACTGCAGGACGCAGGACAAGGATTGGAAGACCAACAAACACATGGGATGCGCAAATACAAATGTACTGCCGATAGCACACTTTGGGAGAATGGAGGGCAACTGCAATGCAGACACATCTTTGGCTGACACATATGGACTGATTTATTTGATTTTCGACACCCTTGAAATTAGATTACTTTTTGTTGTTTCCCTGCGTCCTTGCAGGGCTGCCTTCGGGCAAACAGGTTCGACTTCGCTTTCTTACATTCCAAATGTTGTTCCATGCGGATGTGCCACTCATGCACAATTTCATGCCATGGTCCATTCCAATTACATGCCGTGGTGGTCCAACCATGCGGCGTAGCATTTTATGCAGTGTACAGCCAGTTTTCGTGGTTCACCTACATACAGATCATTCAGTTTCTGGTGACCAGCTGCAAAACACACCTCCCATGTTCCCATTGCAGGTCGGGTCAGGTGAGCTTGCACGCCCACATGGCCGCCCTGTGTTAAGCCGCGAGCAACTTTATACAAAAAAAAAACTACCTGCCCGTAATGAAGGCCACGAACTCTGATTCGAAACGATGCCAGGTTTCAGTCGATGTTTCTTTCCAATCACCGAGTTGTTTCCAGCGGAAAAAATCCACGTAACCATTGGATCGGAAAATTTCAACCGTAGAGCCATCGACACATGTTTGTGACATAGTATCCATTTGTTAGCTTGAAATGCCCGAGGTGCGTTTTGGAAACGAGAGTTCATATCTTGTTGTCGCTTGCCCATGTTGACCATGGATAAACAGCAGCCAAACGAATTATGCCAAACTTTTCGCCCTAAAACTTCCAATTCCAATCCTGCAGGTGTAGTCGATGTTCAAGGTGGTTGCGCTTGCGTTGTTAAAACCTTTCGTGTGGGACGCGTTGAGTTTCAAGCCGACTTTCTCCAAACAGGTCACCAGAGCGTCAAGCATGCTGCCAACCGGGAATCTCCAAATAATAATCTACGTCCGCAAGACGTGAAACCAATACATTGGGACATCCAAATTGAGACCAAAATGTTCATTTTGACTGCGGTAGGGACAAACAATAATAAGTAAATCCAATACTCTTGGGTCACCGTCTTCCAGACCATTACCACATGTGGAATTTTCTTGTTTTTGCCTCCATTTGTGCACGGCCCATGGAAGAATTGTTGTGAACAACCACGGCTTAGCACACACCCTTGTCGCCCTAATAGGAAAAACACGACAATCACCAGCCTCAGGGCGAATGGTTTAAACAAATCCCAACTTATGATCCAAATGGAGGTGCTGACCGCCAACAATTTATCCACCACCAAATTCGCAGTCAATAATGTTCTTTAATCCGAATGCCTTTTGCGAAATCCATGTTGTCCCCCAGGCTGATGAATGTCCAATGCACGTCCCACGCGCGCCAACATCATGCAAACAAAACTTTTGTAGAACAAACGTTTTTTTTGTTTTTGGCTTTGATCCTGCATGCCGAGCGGCAGCCCATTTAGGGCACAGGAAGTGAAAACGCAAAAACAATGTCCAAACAAATTATACATAAAAACGTGAAAATAACATCATCGCTGATCAAAGGAAACAAAATCCATGTAACACTGGAACCGGAGATTAGCGTTTTGGGTAATATCCAGCCAGTCGCCCCACCCATGCCAGCGACAAACATTTTGTATTGGAGTTTGCCATTGGAAAAATGATGGTCCAGGCCTTCCACCTCTTGGGTTCCAATGCAAGATGCGTTTCACCCAGGGATTGTCATGAAGTAAAGCAACGTAAGTTGCAAGTTTCCAATACTCGGACAAAAACTTTCGCTGACCATATTGTGAAGCCATGGTAGTCCGATTGTTGATCAATCCCTGTGTGCCATGCATGAAGTATCGTATGCCACGGCTGGTTCCAATCAAGGTCAGCTGGCGGACCCACATCACGTCGACACAATTTCTGGCAATGCATGTCAAGTTTTCGGGGATCATTTGTATAAGTTTGGCGCCCCGCTGCAAAACACCCCACCGATGTAATCATAGCATCAAAAAATTTGAAATGAGACGTCATTGAAACCATTGTCACAAAGAATCCATTTGTGAACATGGAATGCACGGGCCGCACTCTGTAATCGGTGGTCAATATCGTCCTGCCGTGTGCCTGCATTAGCCGTTGACAACATACAGCCCAGCCATTTATGGGACGATGACTGGTCCAACCAACACTTCGATCCCCAAACCAGCGCGGGTCCTCAATGTCTTCGGTGGTTGCGCTTGAGTTGTCAAAACCTTTGTTTTTGCAGCGTTGAGTTTCAGACCGGCCTTCCCGAGTGAAGTCACCAATTTATCAAACAGATAGCCAAGTTTTTCGGAAGACCCCACAAACAACAAAATGTCGTCCGCAAAGTGAAGATCCAATAAAGGTGGCCCACCATCTCCTAAGTCCAATCCATTGTTTGAAACATCACGTCGCCAATCTCCCATCGCTAATTGCAGCACTGAACAAAATAAGCGAGGGCTTAATACACACCCACGTCGCACGCCTGCCTTGATGCAGCGACTTGATTTAAATTTGCGTCACATACATCATACATCATATAGATTTGATTCATTTTGCGCCTGCGCCGTGAAATGGCCCGCCAATGGCATGTAGGCGTGACCTGACTTACGCATAGTTGCATGACGCACATGCAGGATTGTCGTTCACTGGCCCGAAATTCCCACCATTCTGATAGAGTGAGTTAAAAGATCCCATGTACCTTTTCACCCCAACTCCCGCCCCTGGAGTGTCTGTGCTTATGCTCATCATGTTTTGTGCGTTGACCTTTTATAAAAATCCTTGCCCTTGCCTCCAAAACCAACTCTGAAGTTCGTCTCCCGCTGCCTTTGCCCCCCTAAGCCCTTGTGTTCATGGTCCCTCCCTTCCCCCCTTTTCCCTGTCCAGGCCATAGCCTAAAGGCGTATCTGTCTATGTTCATAGTCCCCTGTCCCTTGTACCCCTTAAACCCCGGCCCTCAACCCTAGCGGCCTTTGTGTGCCTATGTGCGCGGTTTTTTTTGTCTATTTTTCGAATTGTATGTGCGCGTGTGTTCATGTGCCTATGTTCATGATCTTTTCCATCACCCCCCTAAACCCTTGTCCCAGCCCCAATACTTTAAACTTGTGTTTGTTCGTATGTTCATGATCCCTAAGCCTTTCCTCGGTGTGCGCTGCGCAAGTGATGCACGAGCGCGCCAGTGATGTAATTTGGGTGTGCACATCGTGGTGGATTGGGGTGGGTTAGGAAGCAGTCTGGTTTTCTTTGACGCAGCATGGTGTTTCACAACGTTAGACTTGCGTCTTACAGTGCACACACATGGATATATAGAAACGGAAATGTCAAACAGGAAATGTCCGCGGGCATCATGTTGACATCTGTGAGCTTGTCATCCATGGAAGTGTGCGACAAGGATTCGTGAACCTAGGATTTACTGTTAAGTTTTTGAAATTGCCTTCTTCATGGGTTCCAAAGTGGAAGCAGCTGGTTTGGACTTACCAGATGGCGCAAACATGGCACAAACCCTTACTGTACTTGAGGCTTGCAAATAACAAACCGGGATGACGTAATCAAATTGTTGGAAGAACTGGTGACATCTTTATTTAGGCGACGCATTTCACCAAGTTCCGCCATGTTTGGAAGGCACGTTTTGTTGGAATTCTCAGGTGAGAGAAGGGATGTTTCACAGAATTGTTGTGTTTTACTAACATGTGAAATTTTCATCAGTCTTTTGCCCATTTGCTGACGAACTTTTGAGTATGCCTGGTGTTGTATACATGATCATGAAACAGTGAAATGCCTCAAATCTGGAGATGCAGTTGTTTCGGCATGTTTCGGCTGCCATTTGTCCAGTGGCTTTTGGCGGTTTGTTGTTTACGGTGAGTTGTGTGTGTGGTAGGATGTGTTGGGAGATGCATTCACTGGCATCATGTTGGCTAATGCATTTCAACATTCGATCATGTATGTGGATTGCTATGGCACTGGTGTGTGCATTGCAATTTCAAGTAAAGGGCATTGCTTCAACACATCTGTTTTGGTCATGAATAGTGGTGTTTCATGCTGCTTTTGATACAGGATTCTGACGGGGCCCCTGACCCAACGCGTTTACGCGGCATTCTAGCCTCAAGAGCTCATCGCATTTTCGGCAAATTGTGTAACACAAATTTGCCCCCCAGACTTTGCAATGCTTTCCACAATTAAGGGTCGAGATTCAAGGAGAGGCGTTTTGCGTTATGACCGGGCTCGCATGTGCAAAATCTACATGTTGGGAATTTGCCTTTGCGTTGTCATGACAACAGCGTTTGTCGGCCAAGGCTACCAAAAATCCCGGAATTCCCACATGAAATTGAGAGTGACAGATTCTCGCATGGCAGCGGCAATGCCAATTGGTGCAATGGTAGATGTTGGTTCGACTGGAGAGGTTTCGCCTTTTCAAGGTGTTGTGGTCTTTTTGTGTGCTGCTATTCCTGTAGCTTATTGGTGGTATGTCATAGTGCCCTTCAAGAGACGAGAGTTGGCTACCAGCAAGGCACGTGGTGAGATGAAGGAATATTTGCAGGAATTGTCAGTTACACCACAAGATGAGAGAAAACAAGAGAAATGGTTCTACGATAAGTACCTGCGCCAGGGGAAATTCCTTGAGCCGAGGAGCTCCGACGGATTGACAGATGTTGTCCAAGTTGTGGAGGATGAGCTACAACAGGCCTTACCAGGTGGTGGATTCTGGAGCTTTGACAACCCCATCTTTGTATGCTTGGTGATGTTAGGATTGTTTTGTGCACAGCAAGTGCTGTTTCACGACATTTTCCAGAATTGACGTGCCTGCCAAGCAAAAAGTTGAACTGGGTCTGGAGTCACTTATCCTTTTGCAGGTTTGCGCCTGTGCGCAGCTGGGGCAGATGTGTTCTAGCCCAAACTTCATGGACCAGAAGTACTTGTCAACATGTTGCACTTCCATTTGTCGGAGTTTGAGGGAGCTAGAAGGTTACACTCACCATTCATCCCCTTGGATCTGTTTGGATCGGCTTGGAAATTGGCAAATGCTTGATTCAAACAAAATTGGCTTTTGAGAGGTGCTGTTGTACTTTTAGCGCAGAGCATACCACGGTGCCACTCTTCCAACGGATCTCCTTGCAGCCACAACGGCTTGCAAGCCAGAAGGCTGACAAAGTGCAGCCTCCATCTGGATACGGGGGTCTCCAGCCACAATCTCACTCACACAGCAATAGGGTCCGGAATTTTAAATGACTTTTCAGACAAACAGCTCAGTTCATGTATACAAAGTTTGGGTTTCACAAATAGTCATGTTCACGTAAATTTGGTGACGTTCCCTTGTTCAGCGGGCAGTAGCCTTTGCCATGAGTCGAATTGAGTGAGTTGCCGTACCTCAAACTATGACAAAGTTGCTGTGCCATGACAGCAAGAGTGATGTCATTGTCATCGTCGCGATGCTTCCTTATTATATTATAGTCCCGACTGTAATTCTAGATTTATTATGAGAGCCGCGGTTGCTAATGCATTTCGAATGACCTATAGTTTGTTTGCGGCGTTTGTTGCACCGCTGGACCAACTTTGATGGGCTTGAGGAGTGTCTATTTGGCAGTTCTGCTGGACAAGATGGGTGCAATGATGGTGCTTCCCTTGCTCCCTTTCCTTGCGAGATCGAAGCTGGCAAGCATAGGCACATTTTACATGAAAAACTGCTTCAGACCACACAGGCAGTGCAGGTCGCCCCGATGCAATCAAACATTTCCTGCCTCCATGTTGCTGGCCTATGATTTTCTAAGGATGCATGGGTCATCCCTCGCTGTTGGCTTGCTACAGTCCCTCTACAGCTTGATGCAGGCATTTCATAAGTTTCTCGGATGAATTCGTTTTCTTCATTCTGTGCATGCCAGGTGTTTGGAACCTTGGTGCTCGGCATGCTGGCAGATAGTTGGGGCAAGCGGAGGTGGTGCCATCACTTTTCGAAAAGAGTGCTTCAAAGTTGATGTCATTGCACTGGCACTAACCATATTCTTCTGGTACATGCGACTCTCGAAGCATTTGAAGCCAGGACATTGTTGTTAAGTCTATTTACTTCGGCTGTCTTCCTTCTAGCGTGCGGTCTGGCTGCACCCTCCTCAGGAAAGCGGTCAGGATCCGCAAATTTCCCGTAAAGATACTGAGGCATCATTGCCACAGTTGCTTCTATTCCGCGCTGGCCATGGATTCTTTGCTGGAACAGCCGCTCAGCTGTATGGGCCAATATGTAGGAACTCGATGCTCCGGTTGTTCTTGGCTCTTGGTCTCAATTGAGGTCAGCATTTGCCAAGCAATCGTCGCAGACGTGACACCGCCAGAGGCAGATGGCTCCCTTCAAACCCAGCTGCAAATTTTGACATTCAGATTCACATGACTTTACAGGCATACAAGCCCTGAAGCTGGTGTGGGTTTAATACCTTGGTGCTTACGCGGTTCTGCAACATGAGGAAAGAGTTGGAAAGATGGCCTTGATCATGGCGGCTTATGGTGTGATATGCTAAGTGCAATGTTTTTTGTTCATCAATCATTATTTGTTTCCGCAGCAACGTTGATTATTGATGCTGTTGCCCAGGTTGGCGTTGTTCTTGGACCTGGTTTAGCAGGTTTGATTGCCCCCTGGGGTGTGTTCATAGCCTAGTTGTGCGTACCAGCAACCATAGATGAATGGATGTAACCCAGTCGTACACAGTATTTGGCAGCACACTGAATTCCATGAGCTGAGATTCTGTACCTTGCATGTTTCAAGGTTTCCTGTTTGCGCAGTGGCATCTGCTTGCACATTCTGCAACTTCTGCATTGGCCTATGGCAGATTCCAGCCACTTAGCGGCAGATGGACCTGAACCTTGGGAATGTCTACCCTTTTCGTGACGATGTTTCGAAGACATCCTTGTTGCTGTCTTTTTAGCTCGGCCTACAGCCAGCTTTGATACATCTGCTTTTTCCACTTGCAAGCGAAGTGGATGGCTCAGGAGATTGCTCGAGATCAGGCGAGTGCCACATTTTTTGATATACGGTATTTTCAAGTTTATTTCAACCTTGTTTGTTGTGGCTTTGTGGTGTTTGCACCAAGATTTGGCTGAAACTTCAACATTTTGAAACTTCAGGACAGCAAAGGACCTGCAGAACAGGTGCCATTGATTTTCATATTCGGCCACTGCCGTACAGCAGAAGCATCAGCCAATCAACGCGTTGTGGAGTGAGTGATGCGGACATAAATGTTGTTGATACCCTCACCAGTCTGATGCTTGCATCCTGTGCAATGGTTCCATTGATTCATTTGTGCATGGTGAGCCTTGACCGTAGGTCACTCAAAACAAGACGGCTAGTGCATTGCGGGGCTGGAGCCAGCTTCTACGGGCCTTGCTATCAGATCTTGTCCTTCTGGCAGCACGAGCCTCTATTTCGGATGCCCCACGAGTTGCATTTCGATTTTAATTGACGGCGTTATCTTTACTCAGGTTTGCTCACTGAGTTTGCTGCAGGCACCTGGTCAGTGAAATGTACTTCTGTCTATCTAGCTCTTCAGTGCCCGATTGCAAGGAGCTTGGCGTCGGTATATTCATGGGTGTATCTGCTTTGTTCTTCCAGGACAGGACTTGTCATTCAGTCCTTTCCTCTCAGTCCTCTATGTATGACGGTATGCCTATGTATACTGTACAGTCATTCTGAGGTTGACACTAGGGATGTTGCAACTTGGAGCCTTTGATTCACTGGTCACTAGCTGTGGCCATGGTGGATGGAATGTACTTGTCTCAGGACAGGTACGGAATCGATGCAAGCGAGCTTGGGTTGCTCTTCTGCGCTGCTGGTGCTGCAATGGTTGCATTTCAGGTGGGTCTGAAAAGGCCCAGAGCCGGAGTAGGAAACTCCCGGCTCACGCAGCCAGGGCTTCGTGGTGGGCAAGTTTGTCAAGATGGTCGGCAGGCACTGCCTTTGGAGACAAATTCTTTCAGGTTGTTCAAAAAATCTGAGCAGCCAGAGGTCTGAGAGGCTTTTGCAATTGAAATTTGTTGGCTCGCCTTTTGGCACTGAATGGAGGCCAACGAGCATACTCCTTGGCTGGATGCTACGCTTTTCGGCTCATAAGATGGCATTTCTTCAACCAAATCTGCTTCCCCTCCGAAGTGATTTTCCAAGGCCTGGCTATCTTCCTGTCTCTGGCCTACTTGCATTTCTCATTGCTACCTTGGCTTGCTGCGGTGGCTTGTTTGAAGGCATTTTCAAAGCAAAACACTGGAAACGGATTGGAAATGGCACCATGAAGCGTGGTAAAACAGAGGCAGACAGAAACATGTTTAACTAGGCACGCGAATTTATCGATATTTACCATGAGCTCAGGTTTGCGTTGTTGCTGGGGGTGCCTTGATTGATCCATGTGCTGCCAGCCTGACCAGCGACAAAGCACCAGAGGCACATCAGGGTCCATGTCATGAAAGAGCTTGAATGTTGGTTGCATGTCTGTACTTCTGTATTAGTCTTGGTGGTGTTCGTGCACTTTTCAGGGGATGAGTGGAATCTTTCTTGGAACTTACCAGGCACGGGTGACATACTTTGACCATGCACCTTGCACGGGCAGAGCTTTGGGTTGGATGTATTGGATGCAGGCGGCTGCTTCCATGGGAGCTTTCCTTGGCCCCATTTTAGGGGGTCTGTTGTACGACTACAGGCGCTTGACGTGTGTTGCAGCAGAGAAGTGAACCGTTCAATCATTTGTGCGGCACGGTCATGTATTCACAGGCAAACTGCACCATATTGGTTAGCTAGCGTGGGGGCCCTTCCAGATTGTTCATGACATTTCATGACTGACTGTCAATGTGCGGTTGAATTCTTGATGGCAGGTGGCTTCTCTTTCATGCTTTCCCGCAGTGCTAGTGCTAAATAGGCTGGAATATCAATTTGAGTCTTGCATCAATCCTGACGTTAAACGGTAAATTTCAACGTATTGAAACTTGACCTCCAGGCTGCCACAACCTGTGGTGGTAAAAGGCACCAGCAGCTTTGTCATTAGCGAGTCATACTGATCATGATGCATCACTCCTGAGATTTCTCTTAGCGTCCAGGCCAAGGGCAGATGCCATTAAGTGAGCCTCTACAAAGTGAAGAGGTTGACTGTTCCTCTGTGCCTTACGTAGCTTTAGCACAAGGATGGAGTTGTAAAGACTGAGCCAGGAGAGGGAGGAGCGACCATTGGAGAAGTTGCTTAGTGAAGTAGAGGCCCGTTGCTCTCACCTTTCACCTCTCTGAAACAATTTTGGCTGGACGTTCAGCTTCAGCCTGCAGGGATCCCCAACCCGGAAACGTGCGATTGACCGCGCTGCGTTTGGCCTGAGGCGAGGGATTTGTTGAGTTTTTCCAACGTTGCCATCACCGAATCTTCTTCCGTTATTGCGGGTACAGAAATTGGAGCGTTAGCTCAAATTGGTCTGAAGTTTGAGGTCTTTTGCAGGCACAGGTTTGGAACTTGGTCTTTGATTTGATTGATCAATTCTGGATTTATTGCAATTCGGTGTGTGTGTGTCTCAAAATTCGGGAGCCGCAAAATCCCCATTGAAATGGTTCATCTTCGTTGGAGACCATGGATTTAGGGTCGTTCCATTTGGGTCGACACTCGACGCAGTGGACACTCGTTCCCTTCGTGTTGTGTTTCAGCTGAGGCACTGCCCTGTCTCTGTTTCAGCTTCCTTTGCCAGAGTTGACTCTTCGCACCCTGCGGCAGAAGGCCATTGCCTGTGACTGGAGTGGTGTTTCTACGGTGTTTATGTTCAATGCTTGCATTGGGATGTAGTACAGTTGACCGTATGACGTGGTATGACGTAGTGTGACTCATGGTATGGTGTGTTCAATTCTCTCACAGGACCGTATCACGGATCAACCGCTGGGTCTTGGCCGCTCCAAGACGGAGGTCTTCAGCCCTTCCAAGCTGGCGAGGCAGGATGGATGTAACGATGCAAGGATCTGTCGAACCACAACGGCGTATTGGCAAGGGTTCCAGACTCGGTTCCGACAGGTCACACAGTCTGGAACAATTGCTGCTGAGACAATATTCGATGCAAGCAAGCGACAGGTGCATTGCAGATGACGGTTAGAACTCAAAGGTGTTGTGCTATATATAACCGCAAGATCATGCGTAGAAATAGGTACTCTTTCGTCTTGAGGTAATAGTTATACTGTACTGTAAACCTTGTGGGTTTTGTGCGATGATTCTTGCAGTTGCATGGGTGTTGAATGCTGCACAGCCATTCCTTATGCAATGTACTGTTTGCTATGATTTTGCCTGGCGGGGCTCACAGCTGAAGCCTTCTGCTGACATCCAATAGCCGCGCTCCCAAAGATGGAACGAGGACTACAAGGAGACTTCACTCTGGCAAGATCGACATGTCAATGGAAATTAAATCCATCAGGTCAATCATTTGTAGATGGTACCCTCTTCTCTTTGGCACAATGACAATAACCTCAAACAGTCCAGGTTTGTGATTTTTGGATAATTTCTTGTACATCCAGGTCTCACCTTATACACCCTAAAAGTAGCCATGTGCAGTACCGGCAATGTAAGTGAGGATTAATATATACTCTATGTCAACGGATCACGTTTGATTGTGGGAGTGTATCTCCCGTTAAATGAGCGATTTTTCCTTTGCTCGTGCTCCTTGGGTGGTTCGTAATGGCCTTCGTGTTGTGTCCCATTGGCCTTTTTGGCCAGGAGATATACCTACGGAATGCTACATATTGGCAGGAAATTTTGGGAAAATGACGCAGTTAGTGACTTGGCCTCATAGACGTGAATAGGTTCAACAAATCCCCTCGGTTGGGGGAAACCGTGGGTGTACAGTGGAAACTCCAGTTTCAGAATGCGTGTCTTGTTCATTTTGTTTTGTGATACAAGGTCTTATTTCTTTGCTGTTGTGCAGCTTCTGGTCAGCATTTGATTCTCGCCGTTTGTGGCTAGCCCACTTGAACAAGACTTCTCAACCCTTGGATGGTACTCATGCTATCCCATGCTAGGCATTCCCGACTTGGCAGGCTTTGTTGCTCAAGTGGTCCCAGTTCCATGATGGCCGGGACTTTTTTGAGTTCCTCATGGACTCATCCAAGCAGCTACTAGGTGCTGTATGACTCTGTGAGAGCAGGAAATTGAAACATTCCGTTCCTGTACATTCCTGCCCTTGTTGATTTTTGAAAGGTTTGTTTACAGCTCAGTTGTTGTTGCAGGTGCTGGTTGGATTCACGTTCTGAACCTTCTGTTTGCGTAGCTTGGTGCTCTTGAATTTCAAGCATTTTGGAATGCAATGTTTAGGTCCATAGGTCTTGGCTGAGAAGCAATGAAACATAGCGAAGCTTTGGCAGTTCGACGTGTTTCAGCATCCTCTCCCTCAGGAAGAAGCTTGAGGAGCACTTCCAGAGCAGTGGGGGAGACGAATGTGATTGGTTAGGCTCTCAGAGAGCTACTGTCAGATGAGCTTGTTTCAAATGTTGCTCACAGTCTCACAGTGCATACTTCCCTAAAGTTTTGCAAGCAGATGGACCTGGGAAAAACTGCGGCCCATGGAGGAATCATAAAACAAGTGCATTGGAAACTTTGGTTGCCTTTGCGTCTCAAAGGTATTGGATAAACATAGTTGTGGACTGCACCTTTGGCGTCGGTGTGACTTACCTCCTACTTCAGATGTCCATGAGGTGCATTTGTGAAGATGTTCCCCAAACATAGCAACATCACCCACAAAGCAGGGTTGATATGAAGGTTTGCTGCGCTTGTTGCAGGATAGTTCAAACACTTGTTCCAGATCAGGCGCGTGCGTTTCTGTGTGCAATAAGTAAGTTTGAGGAATTTTGGTTTCTTGGTCCTTGGTCTCACGTGGCTACTCAGCTGCCTGAAGGTGGATGATTTTAGAACCGGAGAGTATCGGGTGAATGGAACCACAGATCCGGGGAAACTTGACAAGCACTTTTGGTTCCGCTCCGCAGAATTCTCAAATCCAATCTGACTCTGGGGTCTGCTTTCTCCACCTTGTTTGTTGTTTGTTGATCTTATGCCAGCTTCTTCGCATCATTTGTTTGTTTGATGGAGGTACATTGATACCATTCTTCAGAAAAAAAAACTGTTTTTAGGGGACAGAGTAGAACCAACAAACGAGCAGGTGCATGAGACAACAGTACATGTGGGATGAGAACGGACCAATTGAAGGTGTTCGCGCTCTCTGCTTACTTTCTTTCCTTGATTCCAGTTTCCCATGTAATAGGTGGGCATCTAGTACTAGGGTAGGAGGAATGGTCCTCTTTTGGTGTCGAATGTGCCATTCTCCTGGCAGAACTGATTGTGAGAAAATGGAGCTTGGGATTAGATAGGTTTTAAGCAGCTGAAATTTCAAGATCTTTGGTTCTGCGCGCATCTCAGGAAGTATGTGAAGCAACTGGCTGTATGGCTGGTGATTGTCAGCTCAATGCAGCCCAGCTGCTCCCAGGTTGTTTTTGATTCAGCTGTGGCAGATTGTGTGTCAAAGAAACAGCTACGAATTCACGGTGGCAAGGAAAGTGATCATGGTGGCCCTCATGGCTGTTGGCCACTCTTCATTGCTTGTGTTGGCACGGATTGCCTTAGCACCGTTTTTTGGAGCAGTTTAGATGGCAGTTTTGGAGCAGTTTTTGAAGCCAATTGAAGGCAATGTTGCTTCACCAAGGTTCGGATTTTCGCCAAACCTGAAGTTGCTAGTGGCGATGATTGTAACGCCATTTTGCATGAACACTTTACAATTTTTGGTGACAGACAACTTCATCAAAAAGAAAGGCACGGTTGCCCCGTTGCTTTTTGTTTGCAGCTCACGGACACCAAAGCACGATGTCTTCATGATTCTTCATGTATCATCTTTGAATGAGAATGTGTGAACCCAGTTAGCAGCAAGCAGGCGGGGCAGTAGAAGAAGATGATGACGACACTTATTTGCAGACGATCATGGCTTTCCCTTCTGCCCTTCATTCTGGCTTTCTAAGATCTTTCCCACATACCTGAAACATACTCCAGACCCTTACCAAGCTCTGTTTCTTGTTTGGAGTTTGCGGAGGACTGGATCTGCCAGGGTAGGTTGGCAAAATCACTGCACTTGAAGGACTTTCTGTAACTTTAAAGCCAGCATGTGGAACTATCTGGCAAAACAGAATGCTTGCTGCATATGACTATCCTCACTGGAAAACTGCTCCCATGATTACGTGTATACCTTCAACCAAAAAGTGTTGGTCGTGTTGGTTCTCGTTGCCTTGCTTGCCTTGCGCTGCCTTTGTTTTGCGTTTGTGAAGGTCTTCTCTGTATATAGATCATTTCGAATCATACCATTTCAGATGAAAGGAAAATCCATAAAAATTGACTTTGATCATTTGATAAATACCATTCAATTGGAGAGAATAACATTCATTTAAGTTCTTATATATTTTTCTTCCATTTTGATTGAACCATCTGTCCATAAAACTCTTACAATCTCTTTGAAATTTCGTAGAGATTCAAACAATCCGTGCAGGTTTTTTTGAAACCAAATCCCCAGACTTAAATTTGTTTCTGATTTTATTGATACTGTTTTTCCGGATTTTTTTTTGAGGGGTGATTTCAAGATTTCATGATTCTCAAGAAACCTAAGATTCTTGCGTCACACAGACATGGGATTTTACGAGTTACTTAGCTCTCCCTCTCTCTCTCTATGCAATGTATTGCATATCACTATGAACCCATTATATATCATCAATCATTATTTTCAAGTGTGCGGCATCGGCGATGGATTGGGTAGGATGTCATGTGCTAAAGTGCAAAGAAGTTCCCACAAACTCAGACCTGCCAATGAAGCTCCTTCCCGACTCTTCATCACTTAGTCTCTCCACTTGATAATCTAAGGACATTGAGTTGGATGAGCGAGGTGGTCGCACCAAGATCGACCATGGAGATTTGTAAGCTTGACCTTTGAATGATTTGTGTTGAATGGTGGATTGGGCAGTTTTGTGGGCTCGAATGTGGGACAAGCTTGCCCTACTTCCGTTTTCCATCCAATCGCTCGTGTGTCCATCTCGCACTTCGGAACTCATTTTGCTGGGACTGCTCTTTTGGATTTGCGGATTCTTTTGTGGTGGTCTCTTAGCAGCTTTGGTGCTATCTCCCGGGCTACGCCGTGGCATTGCACGTTTGTTGGTCTTTGTGCTGCACGAGCACACTCCTCCTGTCAATACTAGAGCTTCCAGACTGCAAAGGTACCTGGATTGACTCTTGTATGGGCGAGACTGCTCGTGGATTACTGGAACGTGTTACTTCTGCCTTAGGACGGTTGTCCATTCAGGTGAGTTTGAACGTTTCTGGCAATCAATCACACGGATCAGTGGTCATTGGTGGTGCTCCGGAAGTTGGTGAACCCGCTTCCCCACAGGACTTCACTTCTGCAACTAGCTCTCCTCGAGAGCCTGCTGGTGGACAGTCTCCACAACCTGCGGCCAGTACTACTACCACTCCTGCTGAGTTGCCTTGGTACCAACACCTTACTCCTGTGCAACCTGTGGCTGAGGTGTTGGAATTGGTTCATTTGATTGGTGGTGCTAGTCAGGCACAACGCTTGGATCGCATTCAGGTGGCCTATCAACGTGGACGTCAAGCTGCTGAAATCATTCGTGGTGAGGGAGCCTACTTTAGGGCTCGACGGTGCAGTTTGCCAAACACTGTGTACGTCATCCTTCGCACCGGAGTTGAAGCAGAACAGCCATTCTATACCAGGTCACTGGCATTGCATCAGCGCAAGTGCAAGACTGGATTGGGTGGTCGTTTCCATCCCCAAGCTGTGAGCCACGGCTTCCCTACGGTGGCAGAAGCCACTGCCTTTTGCTTTGGGGCAGGCCTCAACGGCTTGCCTGAAGAACAGTAGCAATGGCAGCCGCCATGCGGGCTGCGGATCATCCCGAAGGCCCTACGCCTTTGTATTTCCATTGGGAGGATTGCATCAGTCGAGCTGTGTTAGGAAAGATTTCAAGCACAGGTGTGTTGGTTTGTGTTCCATCAGTGGCTGCCTTCACCGATGCCTTGGACGAGGCCGAGTCTGCAGGACATACTGGGGTGCTTGGACCTTACATGGAGGTGAGCATCGCTGCAGTAGGCAGCAATGGAAGACCTACAAAAAGGATGCTGGACTGTCTACTCTTCGATTTGGACACCACTGGACAAGCAAGGCATCTGTTTTTGGAACTGCCTCCAGGTTTCGAAGCCAAGGACTGCCTGATGTTCGGACATCATCGTGGACACATGGAATGGCCTACTCCCGCATCCATTGTCGAGCAGGTCACTCAGTTTCTGTCTTTGGGAGGGGATCGACTCGATCCTTACTTCTCTGCAGTCGAAGAGGCAGGCGTGGCACCCATCCAGGCAGCTTTTGCCGATCAACCGGGAATGGGTGTAGAATCTCCAGCCCCCTCTGTAGCTCCAGGACGAGGTGTTCAAGAAATGCTGGAACAATTGTTGAGTCAGGCGGAGGTCACCCAGAGGACCGTCACTGGTTTACAACAGAAGTTCAAAAGCATAGACCAATTGGATCAACGCCTGAGCAAGTTGGAAGGAAAGCCCGCTGCCGCCAACCCCACTCAAGCAGCAGCGGCCCCTCAACTCTTCAATATGAATCAGGCCGCAATCAATGCAGAGCAACTGACTGCCCTACAGGCCCTAGCTGGGCGAGGACCGACTCGCGTGGGAGATCTGGGATTGAAGACTTTGAACCGGCCCAATCCGGCAAATCCCCCATTGGAACCAGACGATGGGGCAGAACCAGAAGAGGCTGTCGAGGAGGAGCCAGAGGACAAAGACATCGAGGGCATACAGCCCACCTCCACTCTCGAACAGGTTCTTCTATCCCAAACTCGGATTTTGAAACAGCTAGCTCAAAACCGATCTCAGTCCAGCGACCCTCTCAACATGTTGCTGGGCCAGACCTCACAAGATGCGGACGACGTGCCAAAGAGCTCAGCAGTGAAGGGCATTGCAGCCCGGCAGTTATTGATAGATTCCTTCCGGAAACGGCCGGACAAAGTCACAGCAAACATCCGGGAGAGATTGGCTGCCGCTCGCCGCAAGGCAACAGTGGGGGCATTGGAGCCGAGAGACATGTGGTATCATTTTCAGGAAAGTGTTCCGCTAGGCTCTCATCGTACTCTGACCCATCTTGCATTCCTGGTGGCCCGGATGTGGGAGCATTGCGAGAGAAACGAGATCGAGCACCTCAAGGCATTGGTGGGGTTGACTGCCATCTTTGCGGAGCAAGCGGCCATGGACAACGGCGGCTTGCGGCTGGCTCATCTACTCACTTGCGCCGACGAGCCTCCATTTGCTCAGACAGAGCTTCATCGACAGAGTCGGTCGGAGTTTGTGCACAGCCAATTGGCCGATCCCCGTTGGGTAGCAACACAGCTAGCATACCTGAGAGACACCGAAGTGATACAGGAGAAAAGCAGCAAATATGCAAAGGGGCCTCTACCAAAGGCCGCTCCTGCAGACAATCCGAATCCCAAATGGAGACCCAAGAAGGTGAAAGGCAAGAAGGAGGAGAACGAGCAAGAAAGCTGAGCCCTGAAGATGCCTCATGCGGAGCTACTGACAAGACCCCTGTGCAGATGCCGGAGTTTTTGTCTTCAAATGATTTTGGCATTGAATTTTTGAAAGTTTTGTTTCATAGCCATACTCCCCTAGGGAATTATTGTAAGGCTAGTTCTCACCGGAACATGATGGATTGCAATACTTGCAACCCCGAGCATCTGTGGCCTTGTCCTTTGCCTGCTGTTTTAGCAGCTCCGGCAACTTCGTTGGTTGGTCGGCGCCGTACACGGTGGAAGTTGCGATCAATGATTCGTGAGCACTTGCGATGTTTTGTAGCTACTTCCAATTGGATTGTCCTAGGTAGACCTAAGACCCTCCAAACTGTGATCAGGCAGCCCCCTTCGAATCCACAGCAAAGAATGTTGGATTTTTTGGAAAAGGGCCTTAGATGTTGGTATCGCCTGAGCTCCGGCTACAGCAGCGACCTCGACCGTTCCTTCGGGAAGTTTTGTTCTTTAGAAGAGACCTTCAGCAAGCTAGATAGCGCCTTGGGCGAGGTGCGAAGCCATCTCGATCCATATGGCAAACGACGTTCTGCAAAGGTTGATGGGACCACTAGTGGTGCAGCGGATGTGTCTGGCCAGCCAGTTGTTTGCAAGCCTGCCGGTGGTCTCACCGCCCTTAATGTTGAACCTGATCGGCTAGCGTTTAAATATTCCCCAGATTTCCATGCTGAGAATTACATCAATGATCCTTTGTTGAAAGCCGGTTTCCTTAATCCAGTGCATTTGAGATTGCCAAAAGCAGATTGGCCTCGTACCCGTCACGCGAGAGTCATGTGTTCCAGAACCAAGTTGCTTGAGCTTTTTAAGAAGTGGGATTCAGTGAATTGTTTGCAGCTCATTCCTGTCAGTAACAGTGAGCGTAAGTACCGTTGTGGCCTGTTTGCAGTGTATAAGAATGAGGTGAAAGATCGTCAGATTCTTAACCCTGTTCCTGAAAACTCCCGCACTATGCCCTTAAATGATTCCACTACTTCACTAGCTCACGGCAATTTGCTGTGCGGTGTCTTTCTAGAGCCAGACCAGCAGCTTGTGATTGGTGCCGATGATCTGGAAGACTTTTACCACAGTTATGTTGTGCCTCCGGCTCATGCAGCCCGAAACCACATCCATGGAGTGTTTGATGCCAACATATTTCAGGGATGGAATTGCTGGGATACTAATCTGGATGGGAAACAAGTTGTTGGTTGCTTCAACACTTTAGCTATGGGCACGTCTTATGCGGTTGAAGTAGCACAGCATTCTCACACCAACTTGCTGCGTCGAGCTGGCTGTCTAAACCCGTCACAGCAGGTAAAGTACCGAACGCCCCTGCCCCGCGGAAACGTTCTGCAGCTGTTGTGCATTGATGACTACTGTGTTTTACAGAAGATTTCCGTCAAAACACCTGAGCCTAGACAAGATCTTTCCTTGTTATCTCAAGCTGGAGAAGCTTATAAAAAAGCTGGGTTAAGAACGTCTGAGAAGAAGTCAGTGCGCAACAGCTACAGAGGTACAGTGCTTGGGGCCGAGGTAGACGGTAAACTAGGCAGTGTCAGTGCTCCCAGATTGCGAACCCTTGCTTTGTGTCGACTCACGTTGATTTTGGTCCGGGTTGGATTCACAACCAAGCATTTGTTGGAATCATTGTTGGGATGTTGGATATTTGTGCTGCTCTTTAGGCGGCCTCTCTTCTGTCTTCTCAGTGACGTTTTCCATGAGGGTAGTGATTACAAACCCCATCACATTTTTCAGTTGAGCGTTGGCGCAAAGCAAGAACTTCTTTTGCTCTGCATGTATGCCCCCTGGGCTGCCACGAACTTGCGTGCTGAACCTCTTGCACGGCTGTTTGCTTCAGATGCTTCTTTAGATGCCGCTGGAGTTTGCAGTTGTTCCGCATCACGGCAAGCAACGTTGGAGCTTTGCAGAGTAGCTGAACAGAAAGGGTTCTATACAAAAGTCAACACTGGTGTTTTGGGAGAATTATTAGCCACTGGAACCATGATTGGCGATGATGATTTGGTCATACCCCCTGCTTTGGAAGAAGGTTTCATTTGGGATTTTTGTGAGATTTTTCGCGGATGTGGTACTCTCAGCAGAGCTCATCAGCGACTAGGTCTTCGAGTGCATCCGGGTTTCGAGATTGCAGACGGGGATACCGGTGATGTTTTAAATAGTGCAACTATGCTTTGCATCATTGGCCTCATTTGCCGCAGGGTGATTCGATTTTTCCATGTGGCCCCAGTCTGTACTACTTTCGGGACTCTTCGGCGACCTAGGCTGAGGTCCAAGCAGCAGCCTTCGGGCTTTGACTTGGAGGATGCATGCACTCATGAAGGAAACCGTTTTGCATGGAGAACCATTTTTATCTTGAATTTGTGTATCACCTATGGACTCAACTGCAGTGTTGAACAACCAGGCGGATCAGTGATGTATCGTTTAGAAGGCTTCCGGAAATTGTTGCGCAGAGGAGTTTCTTTGGTTCGCTTTCCCTTTTGTGGTTGGGGTACCCCATTTCGAAAACTTAGTGCCTGGCTTGTCACAAATCCTTTGCTACAAGAGTTGAATGCAAAGTGTACTTGCGGCCGTGAAGGGCAGCACTTCCAAGTCAGAGGGGTGTTTGATCGAGAGCGTCTGGGTCAATTTCTCCGCAGTTGCCGGCCGTCCTGCAAAGTTCTATTTGAAAGGGATCCATTTCTTGGGGAGCATGTGGCCCATTTTTCATCACGATATCCTCGCACCTTATGCGACTTTGTTGCTACAAAGAATCTTGAGATGTTGAATTTATCCCATGACCATGATGAAGAGGCTGCACCCTTGCGACCTTTCAGCAGTCCTCCGCAGTGGATGTCAGAGCTGGCACGTTCGATGACCTGGAAAAAACTGCTGCAATTCCGTTTCCGAAAGAGGAATCACATTAATATCGATGAGAATCTATCTTATCGAAGCCTCTTGAAGCACTTGAGTAAGCATGAGCCACATTCACGGTTTTGTGGTTTGCTGGATTCAAGAGTGGTGATTGGTAGCTCAGCCAAGGGACGCTCAAGTAGCAAGCAGTTGAACTTCTATATGAGTACTTCCGTTCCTTACATCATTGGTGGGGACTTGTATCCATATCTATTGCACGTTGGTTCACCCGATAATCCTTCTGATGATATTTCACGCTTTGTTGATTTGAGAGGACCTAGCTTGCATACACCTAATTGGTTGCAGTCTTTATTAGCAGGGGATTACCGAGCATTTGATGTTGTACATGCTGCGGACAAACTAAAACAGCCTTGGAATCGCTGGGCTCGTTTTATCGGATTTCTGCAACTTAGACACGCAACCATCAGACAGTAAGCTTTGAGTTGGCACACGTGAGTTTGACTGGAACTCCCTTTGGGTGACTAGGCTTCTCGCCCGGTTATCTGCAGTGACTTGGTGACTTGCATACTGGGTGGACAATTTTGAAAGTGTATGCCCAGAGTTCGCAAGACTACAGCTGCGTCACGAGCTGGGACTTCAATCGACTTAACTGCCAATCGAAATCCCTTGACTAACCCGAGAAGAGAGAGATACTATGGTAGTTTTCGGCAATGGTTGCTTCAGCATTCGGGTTTAGACTTTGCTGCCCTGGATCAATCTCCAAAGTATGCTGGTCTTGCTTTAGTAGCCTATGGAAAACATCTCTTCTACACCGGGGAGCCCAAGTACATTTTTGCAGAGACCATCAATGCTACAGTGGATCGGCATGCTCACCTTCGAGGACACTTGTCTTCTGTATGGGCGGTGCTTTCAAAATGGGAGGAGGCGGAGCCAGTGGAAAGGGCATACATCATGCCGCCTTCTGTTTTTTGTGCTGCCGTGAGTTTAGCTGTCCTTTGGAGATGGGAAAAGTTTGCCGCTGCCTTATTGATAGGTTTCCATGGGCTTTTACGCCCTGCTGAAGTACTTGGACTATATCGGAAGCATCTAATCCTGCCACGAGATATGATGTCTTCAGAACGTATCTGCTACATTGCTATTCTGAACCCGAAAACTCGACGGTTCTTACCACGACAACACGCTCGGATCAGTGATGAGCTTACTGTGCTGTTTTTGGACCATGTCTTTGGCTGCACAGCTCAGAATCAGCCACTGTTTGCTTGCTCTGGAGCTGTTTTCAAGAATCGTTGGGACAAAGTCTTCAAATTTTTGGGAATTCCGACGACCGAAGCAGCGAAAGGAATTACACCCAAAAGTTTGAGGGGTTCAGGTGCATCATGGCTGTATCATCGAACTGAAGATATCCCTCGTATTTTGTGGAGAGGTAGATGGCAAAGCAGAAAAAGTCTTGAACACTACCTTCAAGATGTCATGGGGCAAATGTTGTTGGCTGATTTAATTCAAGAAAAGCAAGACCTAGTTCGTTTGCTTGCGACACATAGCTCGCAATTGCTGATTTTAGCCGCACGGCATGCTGCTGTAACGGCACGTGGAGCAGAGTTGGAATGCCACCTGTCTTGAAGACATTGGTGAGCAAGATCCTTTAGCTGCACAGTTTTCAGGCCTGAACTTGCAAGCATTTTCCTTTCGTGCCTTCAGATCAATGTGAAGCCCGTTGCCAATCCGGAAAAAAGAGGCACCAATCATGACCTTTGAATGATTTGTGTTGAATGGTGGATTGGGCAGTTTTGTGGGCCCCCCGCATTTCTGTCCCCGCCCTTTTGGAATGCCACCTGTCTTGAAGACATTGGTGAGCAAGATCCTTTAGCTGCACAGTTTTCAGGCCTGAACTTGCAAGCATTTTCCTTTCGTGCCTTCAGATCAATGTGAAGCCCGTTGCCAATCCGGAAAAAAGAGGCACCAATCATGTATTCTGATTGTCCGACCGCAACAAAAGAAACCCCTTCCAAAGCATTACTTTTTTGTTTAGCAAATCTTGCCATACATTTGTATGCCTTGTGTACTTTTTCTCTCTTCATTTTGTTTCCAGGCCTACATTTATTTCCTAGGCTTCGTTCTGTGATAACCGAATCCAACCTGAACACACAACACATCATCCGCTCGCTGTCCTTTGTGTGAGGTCTTTCAAGCGGCAGGAAGCTGAGGGAGTCGATGTTATCCCAAAAAATGGTGATGTCTTCGGGGTGTTGTTTTTGTTGCTTTTAAAGTGAGTGTTCGTCCAGGTTGGTGAATGAATTTGGATCATTTTGTTACTGTAGGGATTCTCAATTTGGACCACCCGAAGAAATGGGGCATCTTTGTTTCCGACAAACACTTTGAAAAAGTCGGACACTTAAAACATCTAATTCTAGTTGAACACCTGACTGTTGTTTTTTCATTTTCAAAAAGCAGCCTCAAACATTTGCGCTGTACTAAAATCGATAGAAACCCATAGGATCCATGTTCTTTATATATATATTTATATATTTATATATACATACATATACCTTGTAAACAGGGTTGTCAACACTGATATTACCAAGCTTTCCAGGAAAACTTCCGTCACCACCGTCGGACCAGCTGCTCTCTTTTCCCCAGAGACGTCACCAGTCAAAAGGTCCAGCCACGAAACGAGTGCAACCTATGCACGGCAAAAGATGGATCGCCTGACCACAGGCACAAGTGTCGGCCTCGACACGCCACTATGGCAAACACCAATTGCCCTCCCTGCCCACTCCTATGGCTTACCCTGAGCCGATGGTGCTAATGGGGAAATCCCTGTTTGTAAGTGAAGTTCACATGATGAAGCAACGATGGATTCACACTCCAAAAAAACTTAATTTTGATAGCCAAGAAAACATTCATCGTTGCAGAGGCATACGGGATCAGTGCAGCTACCCTTCAACCACTTTATTCTATTTCGGTTATTGGATCTTTCCTTCAAAACCTGAAGTTCGTCATTGAGGCGATACTTTCCAAGCTTAAGGGTCTCCCTGAGGAAACTTGTTTCCATTACCTTTGTAAGGCAATCTGCCAGTTGAGCCCCACTATGAACCCATCTCAAGGATATACCTTCGTTAAGAAGATCCTTGATCTGCCTAGCATTTAGTTGAGTTCGGAATTCAGCACATTGAGGGGGTGCTGTCCTAGTCACTAAATCATACAGACTCTTGCAGTCTGTTGCTGCTACACTCTCAGGCAGTGCTGCGGCCTTCACTGTGGCTGTGGAATATGATTCGGGAAGCTCACGAAGCGTTTTGGGTGCATTCTTCCAATCAACGGAAGGATTTAGCAACCAGGCCCAACAAAGTTTGATCCATGACAAATGATCAAGGACGGAACTTAGAGAGGTGGTTTCGGCTGCCAACGTGCTTGTTACTACCCTTTGAATCTTCTTACAACCCCAGGAAATTGGACTCACAGGGCAAGTTACATTTCGGCTTATATCACGATGAGTACTCATTATGATGCTACCGGTGTGGGATTCGGGGTTTTTCTTTGAGGCAAATGATGCATCACTAAAAGCAAGGAATCTCAAGTCATTGGGATGGACCGACTGAAGTTCAATTTGAACATCGGCATGTTTCTTACCCTCATGAACTGCTTGATTGGCTTCCATCAATGTAGACACCGTTGCACTATTGATGGCTGATTGAAGAAAACTCAGTCTGGAACACAAATCAGGGCGAGTATGAACCGATGCATATTGAAGACTTCCTATGACTGCTCGCAACTGTTGTCGTTCACTTTCGGTGACTGGGGATTCAGGTTGCGTTTTTCTTTCAGGACTTATCTTGATGGGCTCTATCCTTTTTACATACTTCTCTCGACTCATTTGGATGTTACCATTTGGAAGTTGACTCATTTCAATGCCCGTGAACACGAATTGTTGAATCTTCTTGGACCCAAAGGGATATTTCTTTTCGAGGAGATCAATCTTATTTTGAAAGTATTGAGAACCCCCACAAATCCCATCGTCAACATGGACCCCAAGGACGCCCTCTAACTGTTTGGTGTTGGGATGCCTAAGGACAAACGCACATGGATCCATGGGGCAGATTTCAAAGCCTAACTGGACAAGTTCATCCCTTAGGGCAGTGTACCAAAGATATGGGGCATCTATCAGTCCGTATGCACCTTTGGTGAGTTTACAAACTTCATCTTTGGTCAAACCAAGAGCTTTTGATA
This sequence comes from Breviolum minutum Mf 1.05b.01, assembly GCA_000507305.1. NCBI lineage: Eukaryota > Dinophyceae > Suessiales > Symbiodiniaceae > Breviolum > Breviolum minutum. The sequence continues at coordinate 35,100 of DF240000.1, forward strand.
GCTCGGGCACGGGTTCCAATCCAATCACTCGACCTTCCTGTGGCTTTCCTTGGAGGAATGCGGCACTAATGTCAAACGACTGAAGTTTCCATGACATGGAAGAGATCAGTTGTAATATCAACATACGGGTGTGCCTTCCAAGGGTTGGTGCATCACGAGGTATTTCTGTGATTTGAGGATCAAGATACCCTAACACCACCAGTCTAGCTTTTGTTTTATGAGTCTTAGAACTTTTGGCATCTATATCTTTTTCTTCCAAAGGTTTCCAAGTGAGGATCCAACGACAACGCAAAATCTGTTCAGGAGAAAGCTTATTGCGAAGTATGTTTTCTACAGTGTTTGTTTTCAACCAATTACTGATTTCTTTGTCTTTGGCCTTACGAAATTCTTCTTGCTCAGCTGAACTTATTTGGGAAAGTTTTACTTCAGCTCGCTGACGACGGGCAGCACTCACTAGGAAGGACATTGCTTCGGGAGCTTCTGATTCCCGCCATTCACGAATGTCTCGATCATCAACAATGAACTCGCATCTCCAAGCTTCATTGGAGTTTGGGTTGTCATCGAGATACTGAGACGAGCCAGTGTCTTGACACCATAGACCTATCTCTACCAATTCATCATCTACTTCTTCAGGTACAGGCACATCAATTCCTAGAGGACCACTATGTTCCCCGCAGGTTTCAGGTATTTCTCCAGCTATGGAATTTTCAGAACTAACTCCTTCGACCCCCGGTTCCTGATCAGGTTGTGCTACCTCGGAGGTATTGGAATTGGAATTCAGTTCATTTCCAATGTCTACAGGTTCAGGATTCTCATTTACTGGGGATCCGTTGTCTGATGGTGGAGTTACCTGAGGGATCTGAGATTCTTCTGGTGAGGTAAGGTCAATGGCTTGGACAGTACCCTGTCCACGAATCTGGCCCAAGTGTTTGGCAATTTCAGATGCCGAGGCGTCATCACGGCTCAACACAATGGTTTGGGCTAACATGTTCTGGTGCACAACGATACAGCTTTGACAACATTGTTACCCAGATGGTTCTTTGATTCTCTTGCGCAATGGTTTTCATCGGACCTAGCCAACTCCCAGGCAAAGCACCCTTGCCCTCTTTCCACACCATGACCCCTTCACCAGGACAGTACGAGCCCCTGTGTGGGTTTGAGCGTCGCAACACTGACCGTCGTAATGCTGCGTCATTGTCAGCGCTGTGATAAGACCTTCTTGCGGTCTCTCTGTACGCCAACTGCCTTTTGAATTTGATTCCCAAAGCAGTATCTGAATCGGCTAACAAATGGGCAGGAAGGTTAATGCCATCAACAACCGAACCTGGTAGTCTGGTCTGTTTACCCAAGACAAGTACTTCAGGAGCGTAACCCTTACGAAGTCCACATGCGTTCTTTGCTTGGACACAAAACCAAAGGGCTTGTTGAACATCCTTATAGGTGTTTAACTCATGCTCAAGTTCAAATTTACTCAGCATATGCTGAAGGACGGCACCATGTCGCTCAGCTTTTCCATTCTGGAAGTGGGCTTCTGCACTGATCGTGGTAACTTTGATATCATGTGATTGGGCAAATTCGGCAAAGGCGTCACTGGTGAATTCCGTGGCTGCGTCTATCAAGATCTCACCCGGTGCACCGGCCCATTGAAACCAGAGTTGAATCAGGGCATTTACCATGTCATCTGTGGTTCTGGATGGGGCAATGCATGCTGTGTGAAAGCTAGTTGCCCAGTCTATCACGTGATAGATATGAAAGGAAGTTCCATGTTTGTTGGTCCATTCGAGACCATCAATTGAGATTCTATCGTTGAAATCAAGATCATCCTTCAAAGTACTCGGCCTTGCATGTTTGGGTTCTATCTTGGCCTCACATGTGGAGCACTTCATCTCCAGTGCGGCACGGACCACTTCGTGACGAAAGCCCTGCTGTCTCAACACATCTGCTGAGGGATGTCCTAGATTACGATGGGCTCTCAACAAGGACTTCTGTTCTTCATTAGACAACATCTTAAAAGACTTGGGTTGACCATCAGAACACAAATCAGCTATACCTGTGATTGAGACAACGACGATTGAGACACTTCCGGTGTCTGAGGGATTGGCTCTGGGGAAGCATTGATGACCGTCGTATCCTGTTGTGAGGATTTGACAGTCGGTCGTTCCAAGTTCGCAATTGGATTCGATGCCAGTATCGTTATATTTATCCTACAAGCAGGTGATGGTCGACTCAACTGTCTGTGTGCTAATGATAATGTTTCCCAATGTTCCCAATCATCATCAATATGGATGACACCAGTGTTCCTTTCAAGATACACTCCCAATCGGAAGGGGGCCTCTCCAACAGCAATTTCTTTTGGGGGTGGTATTGTTCTATTGGTGCCCTTACATGCCGCCACATGCTTGACCACTTTTGCTGGCAAAAGTGATTGGATCTGCAAGATCAACTCCGGATCAGTGATAGACCGACGACCTACCCTGGGTAGCGGGGAATCAACTTTCTCAAGCACTTGATGCCACAATTGGGAATTGCTGAGGACAGTTTGTTTACTTCCAAGACGAAATCTCTTCTGCTCGGGTTGGTCACTGTCTATCGGATGCGTCCGAACTGGCTTCGGGAAGAGTTGACTCTGATGCTGCAAATGTCAGAGCATGAGATCCTATGGGCTTTTCTTTGATCACACGTTGACTACAGAGAATTCCAGCAACTTTCTTGGCAAACTTCCTTGGGTACAATTCGGTATATGTCGACCTATTCATCACCTGGCCATTGTATCTAGTACTACCTTCAATAATCTGATGGTCATGATGAGTGCCGGAACAACGAAGACCCTGCATGCTGGAATGAAACTGTTTTGATGTCGTGAGAATATGGAGTCCCTTCTTTATGGGTTTACCATTCTCTATCCCTTCCGGCAACACACATATCGAGTTCAATCATCTGAGAATAGAAAAACGGTTCGGACAGGTATGGAAGTCTGAACATCATTGAGGTCGATGGTTGTTCCCAATGGAAGTGATGTGACCTACTTAGTTGGTATCTCATGATGACAACGCCGAGGGCAATCTGCTCCAGGTGTTTCAACCGCAGGGATTGAAGGTTGTCCCAGGCTGCAGGGATTTACTTCCATTAAGGTTTGACCACCCAGACCACGGTCCGCAGGTGGGGGAAAACCAAACATTCTTTGGGTCAAAATCAAAAAAATGATTAAATAGAAGCTGACGACCTTCTTGACTCTGGAGATTCCCTTGTTCGGGGCTGAAACGGATGGCACGATACCCCATTTGCTGACACTGATGGGTCAGCATGCTCTGCGGACTGCAAAAGACTTCCAGTAAGTCGACTTTCTTCTTAGAAGAACTTCCATCAATGGTGGACAACAATGAATCTAGTTCAGATTGATATCTAGACACAAGATCCTGAAACCGTCTTCTCTCTTTGCAAACTTCAGGGGCAAGTGCGAGATGACAATCACTTGACACATCACCAGCCTCTTGCAGTGCCTGAAATACAGCATCTATTGGACACTCGAATTGCTCTGAGCCCTCACTGCTTGATCTTCCAAATGGCTGATCACGCGTTGAAGCGCATTCTCCAGATTGAGCATGCGAACTTCCAGGTGTTGAACGTCGGGCCCCGGAGCTTCCAGGTGCTGGGCGATCATCTCGAAGGTGTCCTCCTCTTCGTCCTCGAAAACTTCGGGAGGGATCTTGGCCGGACGAGTCTTTGCCTGAGGAGGGCAAAACTTCCCAGCTTCCTTGATAGTGACTTCCGGTTGTGCCTCCTTCACAACGATCTTCTCTCCCAACTTCTCGGCCTTCTCGATCTGAAGTTCCACGTATCGCATGAACTTGCGATGAGCCCCCTTGGTTGAGGAACCGTAGTGTTGGGTCACCCAGGTGTTCCACACCGTCTGGAAGCTTTTGCCAGAATGCTTCTGACCAAACTGAATCTTCTCCTGGTGGAGGTCCTCCAACTGAAGGTGAGAAAGGTCTGCTGGAATCTCGTTGGCCTTGACCTGCAGGTTCTTCAGGCGTTGACTCAAGGCCATGTTGAGACTTCGGATAGCGAAACGACCTGGCAAATACCTTTGATCCACTGGAACTTGCGCTGGACTGATTCTGGTGTTCAGGCTGACATGGTCTTTCAACACGAGTGATGGTTGCGGTCTGTACTACTTCTTTTGAACTCTCAATATTACTCTGATCATGAGACACCGTGGTTATATGATTATCTTTCTCAATCTCATGCTGTCTAGATAAAATCACCGAAGGGGAATCTGACGAAGTATCTTGGTTCTTTTCCTCCACTGATACATGAGTTTCGGTTGGATCGGTGAACTGCGACTTCGGAGACACTTCGGCTGGAGTGACCAAATCGTTGAGGTCCATTAGAAACAAACCCTTCTGAGTGAGATGCAGTGGAATATCACGTTGCAATTTGCTTGACCACATACGACTTTGATCAGTATCTATGACAGCTCCAATGGCACGAAGCAGCGTATTGCTCAGCAAAAAGGGAGTATCTCCCGGAACCACTGCAATCTTCAAACGAAACCCTGAGAAAGGAATTACTATAGGGCGTGTTGACTCTGCAATGTGCCTTGATTACCGAAACGAAAAGTGATGCGACATTGACATCTTTCGACCTGTTCACGAACCTTTGGATGCAGATTATTCATGAGATCCACAACATTATTGCTTCCTATAACTGTTTTGGTGGCTCCGAGATCTACAACACCGAAACTGCTGTGAGAGGCGAACAATGCAGCTTCGGTTGAACCTTCGGGTTTGCACTGTTCCTGAATTCCTCTTTTGGACTTCAGGATTCGTTGCATCAATCGGATTTTCGGGGAATCCTCACGAACTTCATTCTTGGGCGACGATGCAAAGGAAGATTGGCAGTCTTCCCAACGTTGAAGGGTTTCCCTCAGCCTAGACTTACCGTTATCCCCCTGATTATCAACCCCAACAAAAACATTTGCAACAAACAAATTCGGAAAAGCTTCATCGATGGTGCTGGCGGTCTCTGGCAATGAAAGGAATTCCAGTGGCAGTGCATCAATGTGATCATCAGTAGCTTCATGAACCGACGGTTGCACAAATGACGTTGGTGCCTGGGATGTCCTAGAACTGGCTGAGCTGGTACCGTCTGTCCTTGATGGACATTCGGCTTTCCAGTGGCCGACTTTCCCGCAGATTCTGCATTTTGATTCCATGATTCGTTGCTGCAAAGATTTTCTCGAAGACGAATGGGACTTTCCGAACTTACCCTTTGACGATCCTTTGAACGAGCCACGACCTTTGGACTTTCCACTACTGATCGGCCAAAAGCCCCTCGATCGAAATTTCTCAGTCAATCGCCTTCTCGCGTCAGAGTAAGCATTGTAAGCCATCGCCAAGTCCTCGTCGGACTGTATGAGATCTGTTGCAGCAGCTTCGAAATCTTGAATCAAGGCAGCATCTTCGTCTCCTTCATGGAGACTGTCCTGGAAGAGGGCCTCAAAATGATCCTCGTCGACGATGTATTCCTCCGAGTTGGCATTCAATGTGGTACTGTCATCCACATCCTGACTTTCGGCTACCAAAGTGGACTGATCGTAGGTCTTGCCTCGGCCACGTCGAGCTCCTGTCATGTCCTGGAAGAAATTGGCACCAAGCATTCTGATAGCAGCTTGAACCTTGGTATTCCACAAAGTCCCTGACCCCGCACCGTCCGAGTCGAGTATCACCCGTTTCTTGTCCTCTGCGGACAAAAGGGATCCACGAAGCGTCACGTAGGATTGGATGGACTTGAGATCGATGGATTTCGCCAATAGTTCCGACCACATGATATCGGCTCTGGCAAGGTAACTGTCTGCCGACTCATCAGATTTCTGAGCACATCTATACAATGCTCGTTCCACGTACTCGTACTGACATTCTAGGTTGATGGGCCCCCAATGACCACCCAACAGTTCCACTATGCGTTGGATGCTTCCGATCGTTCTGGGTGACCTCACTGGCATGGATCTGTAACTTATTGAAAGCAGAGCCACTACAACCAAGAATCAACCGTGTCGCCAATTCGTTGTACTTTCCTTCCGGCCAGGAGGCCAGCAGTAAAGAAACCTTTTGTGAGTATACAGTCAAATCGTCTTTCGCCGGATCAAATGTCGGAACCAGCATCGCCAATTGGTTTGGCACAAAGCCTCCACCAGCATCCGCTGTGGAAGCCGCCGCCTCGGCCGTGCCGGGCATTGCTAATCACCGCCTTGAGCTCCTCAATGATGAAGCAACAAAACTTCGACAACTGTCAGCCCAAAACTTCCTGAAGTTGTCTCAAAACCGACCTGGAACTCCAACAGACGTTGTTGGAAGCTCCGCTACCAATGTAAACAGGGTTGTCAACACTGATATTACCAAGCTTTCCAGGAAAACTTCCGTCACCACCGTCGGACCAGCTGCTCTCTTTTCCCCAGAGACGTCACCAGTCAAAAGGTCCAGCCACGAAACGAGTGCAACCTATGCACGGCAAAAGATGGATCGCCTGACCGCAGGCACAAGTGTCGGCCTCGACACGCCACTATGGCAAACACCAATTGCCCTCCCTGCCCACTCCTATGGCTTACCCTGAGCCGATGGTGCTAATGGGGAAATCCCTGTTTGTAAGTGAAGTTCACATGATGAAGCAACGATGGATTCACAATATACCTATACATATATATACCATAAAGATCACCCATTCATGTTGGTAAATCTACCGGTGCGTACCCATAGCATCCGTCATTTTCGTCCACCAACCGAGGCTGCGGCCCCGGCGCCTCTGATCCAAGAAGTCGTTCGGGAGGCGGGACGGACGTTGGATCCATGGGACGACTGGTATATATTTACCTACATGAATGGTTGATTTCTAGAAGAGATTTCTAGGGCAATCCTAATATTGAACCCCATATGAATGAAAAAAATCTTGAATTGATATGAATTTATATACGAATAGACTATTTCCTTCGACTAAAAAAGACTCGTGTTTTTCTTCCACAAGACGGTGAAGATTGAATGGCATTTGGTACGAGACAATATCCTTCGCCTGCAATTGTGAAGGTACCGGTGAGAAAGCGAGAATTGCACACCATCTACAGGGAAAAGCCACAGGCCTCCGGGGAGAAAGGATGGCGGCCAACGTCCACAGGATCTGATCTGATTTTTTTTCTTGATGCACAAGATGTGAGAGGTTTGTAGTGGTTTTTGCACAAGATGAAAACGACTGCAGTCGTGGATGTTTCCATAAGATTCACGAAAATCATGTGACAGATTTTTCTTGTCAGTGTGGGTACAACGCTATTTGCAATGTTTATTCTTATTGTTGTTTCTTGTTTCAAGCCTTGCTTCTTAGCAGAATTGTGAGCGCATAGTTATTTGTACAGCTTGTTGCCCTAAAACTAGCAGCAATAGCACCTGAACATCCGCCGAAATTGCCCCAAAAGGCTTCACATATTCCAACCACATCCATTTTCAGGTGCTACTGTTGATGGAAGAAATCGTGCAACACTTTGGTATCTATGAAACGTGAAACATGGGATACCCAAAAACCTACCAACCTCAACTGGTGAGTTTTGCCGGATTTCTTCCACCATCCAACCTGTATGGTTAGTTTATCCCGGGTCCATTTTGTAGGTGGAATATGTAGAGAAGACGGTGGACGTGCCAAAGGCGGCGTGGGCTCTTTGGAGTCGTCAAACAGCGGGTGGCTGTATACAAACCCTCCAAACTCCCAAGGCCCTTTTTTTTTCAATGTAAAAACAAGGTTATTTATTTGGGTTCCAGGTAATTTTTCATGTGGTTGGATTTCAAGTCGACAGATTTTTGGTGAGGTTTTGGAAAGTTTTTGTGAATTGAAATAAGAACACCTTCCAAGGCTCTTCCAAGTCCAAAAAGGTGGACTTCAAGACTTGTGAATTTAAAGTTGATGGAGATTTTTGCCAGGATGAACTTTGTTATCCATGGAACTTTTGTGCAAAGCAGACAACAAAGCAGACAATGCAAGAATTATTTTTTTTGATTCAATCGAACAGACATGTTTGGTGCTATTGCATGCTATTGCTGACTGGCGCAACTCATTTGAAGTGAATCTGGCATCAAAATTCTACCAATAAATTCAGGTGCATTATCTTCAATTCTTTGCTTCGCACCAGCAAGATTTAACGAGTCTTAGGATATTTTTCCCTTCATTTTTTGGCTTGTCTATGCTGGGGCAGCATCGATGGTTGTAGGTGAAGGTGCAAGAGAAGGTAGTGGAGGTGCCACAGGTCTTGCTTCATGAGCTTGAACCTCAAGGGATCTCAACATGAGTGGTTAACATGTCAACAGTTTTTCTTAAAGATTTTTTGTTGCTGCCCCAGTTGGGAGAACATGTCCCCTTTTTAAAAGGCATGTATATATGGGCAATATAGATATACTACCTTAAGATACGCATATAAAATTATTAATATATGTACACCTACGCAGGCGGATCTATAAAATGCACCTTCAAGTTCGAGATTAAAAAGCCCCCAAAACACCACCACAATGAAGACTGTGACTCTACAAACTACATGGGCCAAGATTGGCGTAGTGCGGGGTGCAGCAGCAGATGTTGTTGTTGTTGTTGTTGTTGTTGTTGTTGTTGTTGTTGTTGTTGTTGTTGTTGTTGTTGTTGTTGTTGTTGTTGTTGTTGTTGTTGTTGTTGTTGTTGTTGATTTTCCATATCATCCATGGGAAAGGTATATTTACCTACATGAATGATTGATTTCTATAGTCCAGAGATTTTTTTGAATGCCATATGAATGAAAATTCCAAAATTTATATGAATGTAGGTAAATACCATGGATGGTATGGCTTTGTTTCTTCATTTTTTTTTGATCTTCGTTGGATCTTCAAAAAACCGAGGCGAATAATGGAAGTTCCCGAAGTCTTTGAAGATGAGCTGGTGACTTGTGGTGAACTCATGACTGGTCAAGCTACCCGACCCCTCACGTACCCCTTCCCCCAAAAATAAGGGTTTAACACGGCGTTTGTGGGAAACCAATGGTTAAGAAGCCCTCAAGTTGTTTGCCATTTTACTCCTCAAACCCCAACGATCTGATCTTTTCAGCAGGTGAAACAAGTGCCTCGTGTCGAATACCTGGAGGCACGACTCATGGGACAACTCCTGAGGTCTTTCCAAGGCGGTGGGCCCCTACTAATTAGTTATAAATGGAGTTACATCTAACCCCTATGAATGGCCGAAAAAAAACAAAGCGTTTCTGTGGGGTGAAAATTTTCTCCCCGAAATCAGTGTTTCGTTATTTCGTTATTTTCACCCCTACTTATCATCAGCTAATGGTTCGGGTTGTTGGTTTGGGGCCCGTTGGTTTGGAATCCTAGGATTCCCAAAAATAAGAGGGATTGGGATTCTTAAGGGCACCTGATTTGAGGGCCCCTAACCACCGGGCCCTAAACCAGTGCAGTTATTTCGTTTTTTGCACCCCTACTTATCACCCATAGGCTCCATATATGGTATATTAGCTACATTTAGGTGATTTTTGTATGGTAAATGTAGGTAGATATACCAGTCCCATGGATCCTATTATGGGTCATTGGTTTTCGAGACCCACCTTGGTAGGTAAACACGTTGTTTTTTGGCAAAAAACTGCAGGTGGAGAAACCCATCGAACTGCCGGTCTTTCGAGCACAAGAACGGATCCAAGAGCTTCCGACCTTGCTAGAGCAGGAGATGTGGGAAGGGATGAAGATTGAGATTTTCAAGGGATGAAAAATTACTAGGAGGTGGCAACTCAAAGATTTGTTATTTTTACACCGAAAATTGGGGAAGATCGATCCAATTTGAGTATTTTTTCAAATGGGCTGGTTCAACCACCAACTAGATGAAAGATGAATAGATAGCTCAAACACCAAAAAGCTGGTCCTTTCAGAAAAGTTCATCTCATTACATCCTGATTTTTCATGGAAATGCTGTCTGTTCACTTAGCCAATGGCCACCCCGACGAAACTTTTTGGGACGCAGTTTAGATTAATATTTCATGTTCCGAAATGGCTGAGTGAGCTGTTAAAGATGCCCGAACGATTCGTGATTTAAACAGAAATGGTTAGTCAGAACCCAAATTGTTATGGGAATTGAGAGAGATTCGAGAAAGGTATTCAAAAAATGTCTAAAAACAAATTCACAACATGTTTCTCTAATGATTCGATGTTTCTTAATTGCAAGGCATTTCAAATCCAAAGTTCAACCATCCGTTTGAATGGTTGTGAGATGATCCGATGTTTCTTCTGCGGATCAACAACCTCACGAAACTCCGCGAGATGACAACAACAGCACAAAAAAAACAAATATCAGAAATAAGAAATTCTAAACTCGAGTAGATATCAATGGACAATCATATTAGAAAGATATTATGAAGCAAACACATCGTGAAAACACAAGAGCTCAGCTCTTGTTTTTTGTATTCCATAGGAAGTCTGTACCCATTCATGGCAGTGATATAATCATTGGCTTGATCTTCATGAATTAGGAGGTAATTCACGTCCTGATTATGCATATTTATTCTTCATATTTCATATTTAGATATACAGATATTTTTACACTTGAGTCCAACACATGACACATGACACATGGTGAAGCAAAACGAGCTCAATTCTTATTGTTCTTTTGTGTTTCTCTATTTCATACGAAATTTCGACAAGTCATGTCAGTGCCCAAGCGTCGCCGCATCAATGGCAAAACCAGCGCTGTGGGAGAAGGGCTTATAGAGCTTGAGGTGCTAAGCATGAGTGGAGAATGCATGTTGACGTTGAATGTGTCAGACTCCATGCTTGGTCGTGATTTGTGGAAGACGATTTTGGACAAAGTTCCATGCAAGCCGGGCCTTCAGTTGGCTGTGTTCCATAATTCAAGGCTTGCACTGAATGAAAGTCTGAAACAACAAGGACTTGGGGGTGAACGTGCGCAGGTTTCGGCTACCTACATCCCTGTCAATTTGCTGGCTGCCTTGCGTTTTGCTCACGGAGACAGCGTTGAGGATGAAGAATTCTCATTGAATGGGATTGTAGAAGCGGCGTGGGTTAGTCACGAAATGCCTGCCTTGCTGCACAACTTGCCCAAGAGCCTTCGCACCCTAACATTTGCACATGATTTTAATCAGGAAATTCATCGCGTGAGATTGCCAGCAGGCCTTCAAAGTTTGACTTTTGGAGAGAATTTCAATCAGAACCTGGACAAGGTGACATGGCCAGCAGGCCTTCAAAGTTTGACTTTTGGTTTCAGCTTCAATCAGAGCCTTGACAAGGTGACGTGGCCAGCAGGCCTTCAAAGTTTGATTTTTGGTTATTACTTCAATCAGAACCTGGACAACGTGACATGGCCAGCAGGCCTCCAAAGTTTAACTTTTGGTTGGTGCTTTAATCAGAGCCTGGACAACGTGACATGGCCAGCAGGCCTTCAAAGTTTGACTTTGGGATATTGTTTCAATGGGAGCCTTAACAGAGTGTCATGGCCAGCAAGCCTTCAAAGTTTGACTTTGGGATATTGTTTCAATCGGAGCCTTAACA